>JABFPJ010001523.1:0-24920 GCA_022817425.1 Gryon sp. ZL-2020 | reverse complement strand
GTAAAAAAAAAAAAAAAAAAAAAAAAAAAAAACAAAAAAAAAACACAAAAAATCGGCTTTTATTCTGTCCGGTCGGATAAGTTTCATACCTCTCGCGTGGTCACTAATTATAGGAAGTAAAAATATACGTGTGTACATAGATATAACATAAGAAAGATAAATATCGAATGTAAACTTGTTGGCGGAATTACTCGTGAATAAAATTCTATCACAGTAAGCCAGCTTGAAGTTCTTTTTATGCGACGTGTAAAATAAACAGTATTCATTCATTGCATACATACACATAGTCTGTTAGATAAAAAAGACGCGATTTCTGTTAAAACAAATAAAAAATAATTTAATTTTTTGTCAAAAAGAAATTGTTAAAAAAATAATATTATGTTTTGTAACATTGCAATGGAAAACGTTGTAACTGAATTGCGTTCTCATCGTTATTCCTCAACAAACTGAAATTTCACGCCACGAGAGATACAGTTTTCGCAATTTTTCGCGATTCAATCGGTCGCCTGTGAACGTTTATGAAGAATCAGTGCGATAAGTCGCTTGTCTTATTATTCGCCTCGAATTACCAATTTTTGATTTAATAATCAACTCAAATCAAATGCTAAAAATATAGTATTACAAAATATATATATTAAGATTTGAACTCACTTGCTTAAAAAGTGAATTAATTTAATTATATTTTGTTATATATTATTTTTAGTATATATATTGTTTATATATGGTCAATACATAATTAATATATTATCAACATATATGATAATTTGAATAATAAATATAAATATACTTTAATATATGTATTATATATGGACAGTATATGATCCTTTTTACTAGGGTAACTGAAATAATAATAAGATAAAAAAATGGACGAATTTATTTGTAGTCGTAATTATCAAAGTATTTCACACAGGATTATTAGTGGTTATCCGAGTTGTAACTGTGTCCTCACACACACACACAGACACACAGACACAAACCAACACATATATATATATATATATATATATATATATATTTCATACACACGCACACATAAACACACAACTTGACTGCGCAGTGAGAACGAGGCCAAAATGTTAACTACTTCCCAGACGCGATGTTCTGCCCGATATGTACATATGTAGACGTATGTACACGGTTTTCCCATAGATGATACAAAAAAATGAACCTTCTTCAGCGTGACTGGACAAATGGTGCACGCGGACTGCGAAGAAAGCCAAATGTAATGGGAAAAGTCGTCTGTTGCTGATATACGCAAATCTTGATTTGTGCAATTTGGATATCAGTTCGTTTTTTCTCTCCTTTTGTTGCGCTAAACTTGCGTGCTTTATATTATTATAATTATTCTTAATTGATATCTCAATGCACGATCGCAATATCTATTGTATACTTGAATCTTCTTCACCATGAATGAGATAGTATTTTTTGTTCGTCTTTGTTTTTCATCTCATAAGCATTATTACATCAACTTTTGTGTCAATTTACTGTTAAAACTCAAAATCAGCCACACTTTCTTCCCACGAAAGCTAAGTTAGTCGCGAAACGATTATTTGCTTTTAATCACAAATCAAAAGTATCTATTCAAGTACCGTTGTTGGCGGAGTAGAATTATAACGATATCCCAAGTTGCAATTTTGTCTTATATTTGTAAATAAACGATCCAATAAAATAAGGCAATTCGGAGAAATATTACAGGACATAATATTATAATTTGTCTGTGATATTATGTGAAATATAAATAAATTTAATCGCAATAATGGCAAGAAAAAGTTTTCACTCTTATAATTTACAATTGTATATATACAAATAATAATAAATGTGAAAAATTATAAGTTGTTCGCAATATTCAACAATATTTATTATATTTTTCTATTTATTTTATATATTTTTATTTTATCTTGCTTTATATTA
The DNA here is from genome assembly GCA_022817425.1 of Gryon sp. ZL-2020. Lineage (NCBI taxonomy): Eukaryota > Metazoa > Arthropoda > Insecta > Hymenoptera > Scelionidae > Gryon > Gryon sp. ZL-2020. Next base: position 23,009 of record JABFPJ010001523.1, on the reverse strand, counting down.
TGTACAGATTGAGTTAGTTAGATTAGTTAATTAATTTTTTAGTAAATTAGTTTAGTTAGTTAAAAAATAAATATATAAATATAAAAACCATGAAATGTTCACTAAACATGGCAGTCAATAAATTATATAAATTGAATAAATATTTAAATATTTCATCGCAAAGCGAAATAAAATATTATTCCTCAAAGTTTAATACTAATAATACTATAATAATAATTAATCTAATAAGATTAATAAATAAGATTTTGTATTAGTATACTGTTGAAAAGCCTCATTGTCAGAATTGAAAATTGCACAACTTAATACGGTTAATTAAATGCTTTAAGATATTGACATAATGGCAATATTTATGATTACTCAATTGAAATGCAAAAACGAAGAAAATGCTATAACTAAACTATATAGGAAAACGTAGGTGGTTGGGATTTTGGCGCGTAACACAGACCGAGTGAAAGCATTGCAAAACTTAACGTGCCGTTTTTTTTCTTTTTCTCTTTTTCCTTTAATCGTCGTTGGAATAGTCAATGAGAAATGACGCATTCGATAAGACTGTTAGTCGAGGGTTGCGTAGGTGTGTACGTTGTTAGTTCAATACTACGTGAATGCTAACAAAACCGCTATATGTTACTCTCGAAGATGAATAAAATGCTGTGAACGCAAATATCTAGATGGCTCGGTTTCAGTTTTTATTTAATAATATATATATTATGCTTGACTGAATTGTAAAAGTGGCGTTTCTCTTCTTTATCGTCGACTAATGATAAATTTCTGTCTATGACGATTACCTCGTTGGCTGATTTCAATTGAAAACGGTAGTTTGATCGGTGCATTCAACTGAATACCGCTTTTCAATTTTCCAGCGCATAAAATATAATTTAAAATTATTGTTTCGTGGTAAATTTTTTTTAATTAAGTGTTAATTCATTAATCATAAACAATGCGCGGAATATCGCTTTAAGTTTTTCAATTAATTCATCAATTTCAGCCTATCATTAATTCAACATTTTATACAGTGAGAGAAGTTGGATTAACTTTTGGTATACAAAATAGTAAACTTAGTACATTCAGAAAAAAGAAAAATTTGGCTAAATTAAAAAAAAATTTTTTTTTTTAATTTGATATTATAATATTAAATTTTATTAACTTTATAATTTCTTATTTGAAATTCAGTTTTTTCGCGGATTTCAACAATTATTTTTATTTGTAGCAAATTCATATTCGTTAGTTTCATTGTTATTTCATTGTTAGTTTCATTAGTTCGATATTTTTTTAATTTTAGGTTTTCAAAAGTTACTTTTATTTGTAAATGAATTTATATTAGTTATTAGTTATTTGATAACTTAGTTAAATCTGTTAGATTTATTAGTTTTGTGTAAATACTTGTAATGAACTGTTAATTTATTAATTTCAAATAATACGCAGGATATCGCTTTATAAGTTAATCAGTCTCTAAATCATTAACTAAAGATTTTATACAGTGAAAGAAGTTTGATAACCTTTTAGTATAATAAATAGTATAAACTTGGGATATTGAAAGAAGCGGAAAAATATGTTTTTATAGAACGTAGTAAAACTTAGATGCGGAATTGATTTTGTGTATAATAATGTTGAAATTTGCAATTTGATTTTAATAACTTTTTAATTTGATATTTGGAATTTTGGTTGATAAAATTTTGCTATTAAAAAATCGATAAATTTTCTTTATTTTAAAATTATTATTATTTTTAGTTAATTCATATTAGTTTTATTAGGTTTGCTAATTTTGTTTTTCTTAATATTTTTATTGTTCTTGTAACTCTTTTAAATATTCATGTTACTTTAACTTCATTGTATTTATGTATAGAATATTTGAACATTTAATTAAGTTTTTAATTGTCCAGCTGCAGTTTTCGTCAAAACTGTCTCAATAAACTAGTCGATCATAATTTTATATCAGCCTACGAGCAATTCAAATCAGTTTCACGGTGTACCGTATGATTACAGTAATCAATCATTGTAGCATTTGATTTTTTCATTCATATTGCATTATCTTGACATAAGAAATAGTTTGCTTCTGGTGTTTTTTTTTAAATTCCACGCGCTCATTTAAGTGCGATATTCCAGCATATATATATATATATATATATATATATATATATATATATATATATAGCTTCAACTTGCAATGGTTTTTTTTCGTCTAGTTTTTATTGGAAATGAAATGACATTTTTAAGATACAACACAAATACCAATGTCGAGATATTGTTTAAATCCTAATTGTTCATTGATCCAAAGTAAAAGTGTGAAGGATAAGATTGTCATAGCGTAATGAATGGATAATCATGAAATTCCATAAATAGCAAATTTGCGAAAGATTTCCTTATTGTCCAGTGGCAATTAATATGTCACTTATTAATTTCATAAATACCATGATTAACCCGGAAACTAAAATGTCATGGATGAATAACGGTGAAACAAAGCGTTTTGTTCAAAAAATCGAAGGTTTTCATCTCGTCGACAAAAAAAGTCATATGATTCACACACATAAATTTCAAACGGCAAGAAAAGGAAAAAAAAAAAGAAACACAATGTTTCTTCATTTTCCACGAATACACATTAGTTGTAACAAAAGAGTTAAACGCCTTCCAGTTATTGTTAGGTGTCTTAGGCGATTACTTTATTATTTTCTAATAACTTTTTTGTACTTAACGGGACACAAGTTCAATTCCCGCTGTTGGAACAACAGTTTCTAAATTATAACTTTCCAAAACAAATGCACATTCGAATACAAGTTTTGTGATTTATGTCTTATTTCGTTTGAGTTATATACATTATTATTATTACTATTTCAAGTTGGCTAATAAAAAATGTTGAAACGTTGGTGTTACCATCAATGCTTTGACCATGATTACTAATAATGTGTTGCATTAATGTTGAACTTCTGCGAAACACTCAGTCGTTTAATAATATAATTAAGTCAATGATTATGTCTCCAAGTGGCAACATTGGGATGTTGTAATGACGTTTTATTTTTTACCTAAAAAATTATACATATAATTAATTTTTTTCTTAATTTCTTTAATATTTTATGACGTTAAGCAAAATTGGCCGTATAAAGTTCAAAAATAAGTGACCAGTTTTCTAAATTGATCTATTTTAAAAATTGACCCTTTTTTCATCATAGTTAAATTCACCACATAATAATGTTTATAATTAATTAATATTTGTATAAATTACTTATTATATATATATTTTATATATATTACATATTAGATGTTTAGGAATATATGCGATGATTGTAACGTAATAATCAGTGACATTTTTGAATCGTTAAAGTCCCACGCTGTGCAATGGCAGCGAAGCATTGAATATGCCCCTGGCGAGAAGGAAAGAAGGATGTGGGGGAGGTTCTCGTGCTCGCTCATTATGACGCTTTCAGTGAAGAAGAAGTAACGTCTTCTGCGCGCCACGTAACCGTTATTATTTACTCAGTCAGGCGCTACGAGGTACTTTCATCTTTATGCAACGACGAAGCCCGATGATATCTTTTTTCCTTTACTGTATCATAGTTGTTTGCGTTTTGCGAAAATCTCGCTGAGAAAAACACTCATGTGGTTCTTAGTTAATATATACATTCTCACCAAATTATGACATTTCTTGTCACGAACAGAATTAAGAATCTGGATCAGTGCAGTGGTGCAATGGCAGCTTCATTAAGCTGTTACATATTCATTGTACATCAGTTGCTTCGGTAATAACAAACATTCTTAAGCAAATTGAACAAAAATTGTTTTCGATCAAAATGTTGACTAACTTTTTCAGATAAAACTTTTTCTTCATTCTTTTACTTTATTCATTTATTTAATTAAAAAATGTTGTTAGTTAATACATTAAAAGAGTAATTAAAAATTTAAAAACTAAACAAATAAAAAAATGTAAAAAAATAATTAAGATAACATCGAGATTTGAACGCAAGTCTCGAACGCCTGATGAATTTAGCATGATAAAAACGTCTAGAGTTACGGCCAATATTTTGATCAGAATAAATGTCGTAATAATTGATCAGATTAGATGCAACTTTTTGTGAAATGCTTCAGGCTTGAAACAACTTTGTCTGTCTATGTTTGTAAAAAAAAGTATGTGTACTTTGTTCAAAGTTATTCCACAAAAATGCACACTCCGTGATTCTAGACTTGATCGTTTTAACGCAATTTAATTAGATTTTCTGCAATTCCGTTAAATTGTGAGTTTAAAGTTGATGCTATTGTCTTGATGTTGACATAATTTAATGACAGTACTTCGCCAATAAGAACATTCTGCACAGTTAGGCCAGCTCTTAAACGGAAACCAGACAGTTATAATTATTTCTTTGACTTATTAATGTAATACGTGATACGTCAAATTTCGCACATACTCATGTCTTCTATTCTGAGAATTGTATTGTAAATTCTTTAAATTTAACAGTTAGTTAATTTTAACATATATTATTTATTATATTAATTTTTGTACACTGCTAAAAAGAAATTGCAAAAATTGTACTGTGTAATAAAGTATTTTGTTTGAAATTTCTCTAAACTTTTGACTGCAGTAAACACTTCTTTTCAGTATTTTTATATATTGCTATATATATTAAGATATAATCATATGATTATTATGATGAGCAATATAAAAAGTAAAACAAGGAAGGAAAAGAAGCGTAACAAAACATTTTAAATGTTTGCAAGGTGTAATAAAATGTGATAAGATGTCGACTGCATGTTAACGTTTGCTGGAAGCGCGCTTCCAGCCGTGTAAATGCAGGTTTCGCGCGAGCGCAGTCACGCGATAAACACAAGAATACGGAAAATGTTAAACCGACGACACTTCCGGATTGATGCTTCTTCGACCAATAAGTACTGTTCAAGTGACAAGGACAATTTTTTTTTCCTTTCCAACTTATTTTTTTTACACATTACTTTCCAAGGATAATTTCGTACTCGCGGATACAGCAGTGTCCGCGAATAACTTTTTTTTTTTCGTTCCTTTCGTTCTCCCTGGTAGTTCCGCTTAGTCGACGAGGATAAGTGCATTTTTTTCTTCTCATTTTTTGCACAGATCATTCATAGACAAATATATAAATGATTATTGTGCAAAAATTGTTCACAAATAACGGATTTTGCATAATCAACTGGTCATTTTTCAACACTTATGGGATCATTCGGTAAGTCTCGAAGAATAAGAGTCTCACATGAAAAGTGTAAGTGAAGTTCTCAAGGTTTTACCCTAAATAAGTTGCAAAATTTGTCTGCATAAGCTGATATATTTGTAAAATTAATACATTTATGTTATTTTAATAATTATTTATTTTTAACAATATAAGTGAATTTATAAATTTTACTTAACAGAAGTAATAATGTATCTTTAGATATATATTCATATAAAATAATAATTTGGTGAATTAAATAATTGGAATCAAATATTTAACATTTAATACAATAATATTAAAACTATGTCTTTTAATTCAATTTCATTTATTTTGTAATTTGGGTTTTGATATTGTACTAGTTTATCCCTTATTTATTTATAATTTGTTAGCAAAAATTAAAATGAAAAAATGTTATATATAAAATATTGTTTTTACAGAAAAAACAATCTATTATTTACAATATAGAATTTGTTATATTACACGTAAGAAAATAACTCATTAAAAATTACTATGTATCCGAGTAAACTTGTGACGGTAAATGCATTTAGTAAATTTTACTTTTTGACTTAGTAAAATAATTTTAACATTATAAAAAAAATTTCTCTCCGAGTTTCGGACTCGGTACCTGCGGCTGTTTCTTAATAAGCCGTCGTACTTTAACATCGCGGCTATTCATTCGCCCGACTGTCTTGTTATATTACTTAAACTGTCAAGGCGTGAAATTTACTTTCACATAATATTTACAATGAGACTTAGTAAAATTTCATCAAATATTTGTAAAAATTACTATTAATTTAGTAAAAATTCATCAAAATTAGGCAAATTTTAATCAAAATCTATCAATTATCACGAAAACGACATTACCGTCACAAGTTTATTCGGATTCATAGTAATTGTTAATGCGTTATTTTCTTACGTGTATAACAACTCAAACACTCATTTTTAATTGTATAATTTTAAAAAAGAAATTTGTTCATAAATATCAAATTTCTAGTATATTTTTATTTGAAGTTGTATACAAAAATAATAATTATCTGGTTTCAGAATCTGAATTTATAGCAAAAATTCAGATTCAAAAGTTTCTTTTCTCATTCTCTTAGTAGGCGGAATTTTATACTTTTAACGAGCAAATGATCTTAACAAATGTGCTCTTAAAGGGCTTCAAGTGTAACTTTAATTATTCTCATTGCCGTATATAATGATCAAATCTGCACCAACAAACTGCATTCTTGAAACGAAGACGCAAAAGTTCGTTTCGATACTCGAAATGAATATCACATGAAGACCCATCATTTGTTGTCAGCATCTTGCATTTACAATAAAAAAAAATCCCACAAAAGTTGCATTTCGTATATACCTTTGCTAACGTGTAATTAATTTGCAGTTAAGTTAGCGAGCAGCATGCTAAACAATGTTATGGTCAATTCTTAACTTTTCCTTAATGAGAATATATGTATATATGTATGGTCAGCATAATTATTATTATGTTGGGATATGCGCTGCGTGAGTTCGAAGCAACTGAAAGATGATAAGTGCAATGCTTTATACTGGTATTCGACCAATGACTCCTTTCGCGACTTTCGATATGTGTAGATACGCACCTCCTGGGAGATGTCGTAGAAAGTGGTTAGGAAAACGCGCGTATCCACGTAAGAACAACGTAATTCCGAGGCTTTCCCTCAAGCGGGATCAAAAGTGTCAATGCAATGACATTTTGTGGAGGAGTATGCACTTTCTATCCAAAATAACTCGTCGAATATTCCTTTCACACGCATCCTGCAATTTTAAAACCAGATCACAAACAAATTACTTTAAACATAACAACGTTTTCTCATGACATTTTTTACCATTTTAACCACTTTTATCAATGAGCCCTTTTTTCAATTGTCAAAAATGACAACAATTTATAGTAAATAATACCAAACATTCTGAAATATATTGAAATCATTTCTGCTTCATAAACTAAAGTTAAAACTTAATGTTGAAAGTACGAAAGAAACATGAATTGAAAAAAGTTTTTTTTTCAATTCAATTGAAAAAAAAACTTTTGGTCAAAGAAAAGAAAAACGCGAATATACGCGATTTCGCAAGATGATTAAATTGTAAACTCATGCATTTTATTAAAGCCCGGGTTTTAGCAATTTTCATGTAATCATTTGTTTTGCTATGGTAAAATTATTATCACGTAAAGCCGTGACCAAATAACGATTATTATAGCGTCTAATTGCAAATAGCATCCAAATGGTTGGTTTAAATTGGTACCGTGTAGAAACATTAACGTTGGGAAGCGCAAAAGGATGGGAAAATGGTGATATTACTCAATGATACGTATATGGAGATGAAAAAGTTGCAAAAAAGAAGGAAAAAAAGGGAAAACGAAAGAAGGAAAAAAAAATGCCAAAGTGTAATTATCATTAAGAATGTTTCGCGTTTGTTCGACAGCGATTTCTACTTTCCGTAATGATTTCAGAATCATTTTGATCTGACAGTATATTTGAAACGCCAGACATTTGGTCTGTGTTCAACCACAGACATAATATCATCATCTTATTTATTATAAGGTGTTACATTATTATTTCGCATTTTTATTACCTCCTTTTTTGCAGCACATTTTGTTGCGATTATTTTTTTTCCTTCCTATTTGTTATTAATATTAAATTACGAGTCTTACTTTTTATAAGCATTTGAATGAAAAACGAAACGATGTATTACGCATCAAATACCTGCGATTATATAATTAATAGATATCAAAGCATGCGATTTTTTTGTTGCTATTATTTTCTTTTTTTCTTATTTTTTTTATTCACATCAATGTAAATTACTTTATTAGATTGTATTGGAAGTTGCAACAGTTAAATGACTTTTTCAATTATTAATAAACTTTTTTATTATGAGAATGAGGTATATCATCAGTTGAATGAAAAATTGGTTTTTCTCATGATTACTTTTCTTTATTACGCAATAAGTTATAAAATCGAATTTTGAATAGAAATTGTTGGAATAAGCGCGGATAAGGAATGAGAGAGAGAGAGAGAGAAAGAGAGAGAGGATTGGATAAATACAAAAAGAGAGATAGAGAAAAAGAGGATATTTACGTGCAAATTCTATGAAATTTTATAACTTACGACGTAAGAGCTGTAGTATTAGAGATGATTATTGAAATTACAAAAAAGTAACTTTTACTTTTTCACCTTCCCCTGATTTATTCATTACAGGAAAAGCGATGATTTTTTGAATTCAAATTTCACAGCAATAATGATTTTTATTAATAATGATAAATTATAATTTTAATTCAGGCTTAAGTAAAATTATAATCATTTTCTTATTTTCGATTTTTCGATTCGTTAAATAAATTGTATAAATGATGATCATTGAAAGATGCTGATGAATATTTGTTGGAATAAATAGCAAATTAGGAAAAATCATTACACATGATCGCTAATTCCATCATGATTAATTATTATCTATGATTCAGATGATTTATAATGATTACATCGTTGATGATAAATATAGTAATAATGATTTACTTATATCAACGACTATAAATCATTCAAAAATTACAAATAAATAATTAACAGTATAATTTAAGTCAGTCATACTAACTATTGAGTATTTTCTCTAAATTGTAATAAGTTAAAATTTCACTTATTTATTAAGTGATTGACTGTTGACTTTGAACGAGTCAAAACTAGCTTTTTTATAAGTTGAATAAATGTTTAGAAATGTAAAAAAATAGTTATAACTTAAAGTTACTTTTTGATAAGTAAAAAAAGTTTAACTTTTCAAAAATTGAAAATAAGCCCATTTATCTAACTGCGCAGGCGCAATTGGGTGTTATGTGCGTTGAAACATAACCTAACTAGTTATTATGTTTAGGTTAGTTATATATAGATTTTACTAGTTTTATAATAATCTAATATATAATATATAATAATAGCTTTATAATAAATTTAGAAATCAAAAGAAAACGAGGAAAAATTTTTAAGTATTCAAACAAAAGAAAATATAAAATAAATAACTATTAAAAAATAAATAAACTATATAATTTTAACTTTTTCATAAGTGGAAAAGTTACACTTTTTCACTTTTTCATTAAATTTAAACGAGTGAAATTACAAGCCGTTTTCGAAGTGAGAAAAAAACGAATTGTAATTTGTTGTTTAAACGTGTTAATTTTAATCAAATGTTTTTATATGAAAATAATCTCCCATTTAAAAAGAATTGGTGGGTAATTTTTATTTATTAAATTAATATATAATCGAATTTTTAAAATTACAAAAGACACTAACTCCGTGGCAGCAGAACTGTGACATGCTCTTAACACCCTTGAAGACTCGGGTTTATATTTTGCTTTTTAATACGAGGGTTTTTAAATAGAGTTTAAGTATAATAATACACCCGAATTAAAAGTTCCAAACAATTCCTAATAAATGTTTCAAATTTCCTAATACACACATTTAAACATTCGTATACATGCATATACATGCATATACATGGTTTGTATGTGTATTAGGAATTGTGCAACATTTATTTGGAATTATTAGGAAACTTTAACACGGGCAGTTAAAAAATTCGACAAGCTATACAATTACAAAAATAATGAACAATTCCAGTAAAAATGTTAATAATTATAAGCACTAATATAAATAAACAATGATCAAATTTTGTTTTATTTTTTTTTAATTTAGAAAATATCATTAAGGTGAAATGTTGGGTCTACTTTACCGACAATGACGATATAAATTATTTTACGTTAATATTTATAATTTCAGTGCAATATTGTAAAATTGGGCTCTTTTAGCTTCTTCTATAGTTAATTGCAATTTTTTTGGTTACTTGTTTGTTGCTAAAAAATGATTATATGATTAGAAATCTTCGAACTACGAAAAACTTCATTTCTGACAAAGTTCAGTTTAATACGAAATACGAGTTCGCAAAATTCTTGACACAGAAGCATTTTTGAAGCATGAAAAAGTGATCAAAAATTAAAGAATTCAATTTTAAATAAGCTAAAAGAGCCCGATTTTACATATTCTGCAGACATACAACATAATTTTAATAAAACATAACTGAAAAGAAATTTTAAAGTTGATCCGCCATTAACATTTCACCTTAATACCTGACTTTTAAGTTAACCTACAAATTGTGAATTACAATCAATCATAATTAAGATCATTAGCAATAACTATCTATTGATTTACAACTTTAATGACATATTACACTGAATAATTATATAAATGAAGAAAAAAACTGAAAATGAGACTAATGAATATATATTAATATATAAATACGTAATCAACGTAAGATTATAAACTCAAATTGTCGGCGGATAGAGTATCTGTATTGCACATTATAATGTGTTATAAAGCGAATATGACACGTTACAATTACATTTCGCTTTTAGTGCATGCGACACGATACTAGCCGCAGACAAACTGCTAGTGAAACCTGAGCTTACGCAATATTGTTGAAAGAACATCCGGTGTGGAATTCTTTCGTCGTTTATAAATAATTAGAACGACGTTTCTCAGACGAGAGCATGCGATGACAGAATCCGGCGAATTAAGGTATGATTTTGGTATGACGAAACACAAAAAAATGGGATAAATAGTGGAAAAATAAAAAAGAACGACGGAAAAAAGGGTCATGAATCTGCCCGAGGGACTACTCGAGTTTTAGAAAGTCACATGACTTTCACAATCTTAGGCGCCATACGAAAGAAAAGTCAGTTTCTAGTGCTATTTAATGACTGCGCTTTTTTTACATTACACTAATATTGTCAATTAATTATCGAATATTTTACGTGAAATTTGCAACTAATTTTGCATATTTTGTTTCTCCGACAAAATGTTTTTCGTAAGTTCAAAGAATGTCAAATTTCTTGTTTGTTTTGGGAAATGTATGTAACGACATATTTGTTTTATATATATAAATCTTTAACTACTAAATTGTATTTGATCACATTAATTGTTTAAAGTCAAGCGATTGAAACATTTTGAAGTTGGATGTAGATGATTACATTGAGTAATTCATTATTTCCGATCATAAATGTCTCTATTATGAGCCTACGTGATTATTGCTCAACGCGGAGACAATATCACAATCGACACGAATGTATTTATGTATACGACTCGTTTAACATAATTTTCTGCAGAGTAATTTCATTAAAGAGTTAAATTGCAATGTCATTAACAGACCAATGGTAAAGTGTTCTCTTTTCTTTTATTTCTTTCATTATTTCCGCTATTGAGTCAGCTTAATCCACTGTTTCTTTGTTAGTAAATTTTACATTTCTTATCCCAAAAAATTGTTAAAATATGTGTATTCGAAGCAAAATTTGAAAATTTAATAATTTAGAAACGTTTAAAGATGATTAATTATTATTAAAGTTACATTTCGGCTCTATTTTAGGTACCTAGAATCTAATAATTTTGTATATATATTTAAAATAATTCAGCCAATTATTGTCATTAAAAACAAAACAAACAAAACGAACAAACCTTAGTAGAAATTGAAATCGGGTTGAATTGTGGGCCCAACATGGAAACGATACTACTCTAGCAGGTCCTGATGTGTTTTCCAAGTGTGGCGCTGCATATGGATGTAACGCCGGGCATTCATATGGTCCCGATCGGGTAAACTCATAAAAATGACGTCAAATTAGGAAACCATGTTGGGCCCTAATCGGGACCCGATGTGGTATTTTTATATTGAATGAAACAACATTTTAGATACAGCATTTGAACTCGTATATGAATTAGCCACTGCACTATCCAAGCTCTTAGAATTGGTAGTTTAGTATCGCTACTTACCTATAACTTTGATTACGTATGGTCAAGGTGTGGCTATGGCATGGTTACCAGGTTAGGGCCCGATAAGACCATCCATATGTTAACCATGACGCGGCAACCAGTTTTGGTCTAGATCAGGCCCAGGTCGGGAATCTTATTATACGGAAATCCCGATTTGGGCCATATAAACAACAGCCGGCGTTATATCTATGGTCATAGTCCGATTTGAAAGTCAGGATGCTCTACTTCGGCCATCTTTGGCCCTTACAGGGCCACCATTTTTCAAACAAATTAAATAATGTCTCACGAAATGCTATTCTTGCCCCAATCGAGCCCCCATCAGCTCACCATTAATCTGGTTTCAATCAGGCAAATCAGGAAGTTTGTTAATCTAATTAATTTGAAATAATCGATTATATCATTAATCTCAATTAAATCGCCCATTCCTATACATTTTATTTTAATTTGACTGTTTCCCTAATGGAAGGAAATATATTACGAAATATATGCAAAAATATATGTGATTATGTGCACATACATTTTTGGCAAAAAGTTATACATTTAATATATATTTCAAATATATTTCGAAAATATATTTGTAAAAATATAAGTAAAAATAATATATGCAAAAATATGTTTGCGTATAAAAGGTATACTTGAAATATATTTTAGCGGCAAAAAGTTATATATTTTGACTTATATTTTTTCCGTACGGGATTGTCGACAAAATTTAACTAAGCCTAAGTTATATATTCATATCATTAATTATTATTAGTAACTAATAATTACATCCTTTCTCTAATTTTCAAAATTTCTCACAGTCTAAGATGAATGCATTGATTACAGCAATAACGTGTATATATAGATATATAAATGCAGCCATTTCTCATTAAATGAAACGTGTATATTCAATCGTTTATTATCTATTTTTGAATCGTGCATATCGCCCGCTGATTCATTCAATATAAAACAATAGGCTGTTGCTGCATTTCACAACTGAACATCACGATGGTTCCATCGTGTTTCAAACGAACGCAACCTTCGTTTCACATCGTTTCACTAATTTGCTGACAATTTTGAAGCAAATGGTTGCTTGAATATTGGACCAACTGACACAATCCACAATCCCGCGCAATTGCCATACCAAAAGATTTATTTTTCGCTTCTCCGCGGCATTCGGATGATCGCACATCCATGCACTGCAACACACCTCCTTCTCAATAGTGTGTGTGTATGTTTGCGTGCTAAGCGCGTGCGCGTGAATGCGTTCGCGTAAAACGATATATGCATGTCAGGTCACATTTACCCTAGTAACAAATTAATATGGTAAACCCTAATACAAAATTTGGCCCTAATCAGGTAAACCTGAATAAGCCTGAATAATTTGAATTTTTCGTGAATACCTGAATAAGCCGAATAAAGGCATATAAGAGTTTGCCCTTAATAGGCAATCATATATATGCCAATTATAGGCCTCGTTATGACAGCTAATTGGGATTTTGTAGGGCGTGTAACGCTGTCCCTTAAATTCACCTTTAAATGCTAAAGTAAGGCCCTTATTTGAGTTATTATGGGCCATTAAATGTATACCACAATAAACCAAAGATGAGCCTTATTAGGCTTTCCTATTTTGACAAATGAAGGGCATTTAAATGCAAAATCTGAAAAGTACATATTAGTATTATATTTGAATATATTATTATTTTGTTTTCGAAAAACAAAATAATATTTCGTATAAATATGACACCCAAAGATATTCACATAAATTTTGCAAAATTGTATGTAAAATTAAAAAATGAAATCATCCTTTGCCTTCACTGGGTATAATTAGGGCCTGCTTTTCCTTGCCTTAAAGAGGTATTACAGTGTTAGTAAGGTATACCTTATAAGGCCCAAATAAGTTTCAGGAAAAAAGAACAATAATGGTTTGCCTTCATTAGGTGGAATTAGGGCCTGCTTTGGCTTGCCTTTAAGGGCGATATAGAGGGAAGGTGTTACATACCTTATAAGGGCCACATTTAAACCCGATAAAAGCCTTTAAAGGCCCCTACGAAAAACTAGGGCATGCCTAATAAGGGCATGTCGAAATAAATTGTTACTAGGGTAATGTATCGCAATTTGAAATGATGCAAAGCAAAATATTTCATGCAAGTTTGCAGTTTTGTCCTCAATCAATTCATGCGCGGGATCCTTTATTTTGAAACAGGATTTTATTTCAAAAATATTGATTTTGATTGATATGAAAATATAAAGATAAAACACTTTGTTTCTTTCGTGAAAACATTTTTCTGATTGATTAGTGGAAGGATATATTATTACTTGTACTTTTCTTTATTGTTTGTACTATCTTTTGAAACATTGTATTTTCATATTTAATAACATTTATATTACGAATATTAAACAAATATTTAAAAAAAAAACAAGTGTTTTGACAAATTTAATTGACATAATTAAAGAATTTGAGAAAATAATATATTTTCGTTACTTAGATTAGTAAAAGTAAAATTTTACAAAAAATAACCTTTTTATTAAACAATTAAAAAAACATAATTTGAACTAAATGTCAAATAAAAAACTATACAATTCTTGAGATTTGATTTATTGAAAATAATTAGAATTTTCAATTAAATTTTACAAAATTAGTTAAATGGAAAATTTATTCAAAAGTTTTGAATGTAATTTAAGAAATACAAAGGATAGAAAAGAGATAAAGTTTACAATTACTTATTTTTATTTTCTAAAGAGTGGTATTTGTAAACAAATTAAATCTTTTGAAGAATTACATGAAAAAATTAACATAAATATGAAATTTTAAAAACGAAATATTCAAAATTACCCTAATAAAACAATGAGAGCCTAAGAATTTAATGAAAAACTTAAACATTTACATTTTGCATAAAAAACATTTGCTCTTTGAGAAAAATTATACTCATGATCACCCATTTTTTTATTTATTCCATCTGCAATTGTAAGGCATCGTTTATTGCAACTTTTGTCGCGCGGCCAAATTCTTTTGATCGAAATTTACGAGCATAAATATACGTATCGCACTTGTAATACAAGCTCGTTGTACATCATCGTGACGAGCAGCATTAAAACTGATGTTAAGCTGTAATAACAACAGCAACTTGTTGCGCATTAACAATTAATAATAATAGTAATAATAATAATATGTAATCCTTGCGATAATATTATAATATTGACATAATTATTATGTTATATTATATTATATTATATACATAAATAATTTTATAGTTTCTTAGAATAGGTAAGAATTTACAGTTATTTTTTATTTAATTTTTTACAAAACGTTACATAAAACCTTACCGAAAAAAAAAATATATATATATATATATTAATTAGTTGGATTTTTTATGATATAAATTGTTACATCGTCTGGGTCTGAGCGTCAGACGAAGAAGTAGGCTCTTCGTGAAGAGAAGAGAAGTCAGTGTGTCGATCCGTTATGAGCCAGAGGCTATTCGAAATTCGTCGGTACTCGGCCCACATAGACTCGACGAGTTTTCGATTCACGGCGTCGCGTAAAAACTCCACAACGTCCACACAGGTGGATCGAAGAGGACACTAGTTAAAGAGGTCACCGGGTGACGCTGCATTCCATCCAGACAATCGGATTACGTTCATTCATTCCACCCGACTATACCTTTTCCCACAAATCGCTATATTTTATCTGATTTCAAAGATTATAATTTAATACATTTTTTAGATAAGATTTCGTTCATATATTTTAAGTACTACCTAAATATTTAAAGTGTTGATTAACAAACTTTTAACTAAGAAAATAATTTTTTTGGAATGATTTTTTAATTTAAAAAATAATACCCATGGAGCTGTAAAAATACAAAAAAAGTACCGGTAAATACCGAACTTATTTTCGGTATAAGTCACTGGTAAACTGGTACACCAAAAATTGGTATGAATTACCGGTAAACCGAAAATCGTTATAAATTATAGGTAAACTAAAAGTGGGTATTAAAAATCCATTCTCAGTGAAAATATGCAAGGATTTAACTTTACTTCACAAAGAAATTTTTTTGAAAGATCGACTAATTTATTCAAATAAAAAAAAAATACATCAAGTCCTAGAATCAATATCTAATCAGATCAATGTCTAAAATGCAGAATGACATTACGTAACGGAGTAACAGAAATTAAAGGATGTTGATTGATATTTGTCAATGGTCGTAGGCTACCGTTGATCGACCGTTGGTCTCAATTTGTACGTGTAAGTTTTTCAGACAAACAGGTTCTCACTCCGAATCCGGCCTGGATACATCAAATTAGGTTTAAGCATCATAAACGTACATGCATTATTAAAATCCACCAAACGAACATATTTTTCTCTCGCGTATTGTATGCCAGCAAAAATCGAATCCATTACCTGCGCAACAATAGATCGCGTTTTACAATCAAAACATTGCATCAATCATTGATCGTGCAGATTTTCCACCGATAGATTCTTTAATTACAATATTTACAGCTCTATCTTTTTTGATATTTATTTTCTTGATATATAATATTTAAAGCGGTATAAAAATTCTCATTAAATGGATTACGTGAGATCAAACACATTGTTTGATATTGTTGCAATAATTTAAGGATTTAATCGAAACAAGCGAACTTCATTTTCCTCGTTCTTGTGTAACCGACTGTTATTGTCAATGTCTCTGTTGATGGTGAGAATTTCGATTCAACACATCCTACTAAGACGATAATCTAATGTTTATTTCTGTGGGAAAGAAACGCACCCACACGTGAGTTTGCGCTCCAACGATGAGCAACCAACTCCGCACCTTATTCTCGTCTTATTTATTATACCAACGGTAATCATTCATCCCAAGTGATATACAAAAAAGTGTCTAATCTTTTCTTATCTGTATTCTACAACTGTCAAGAAATCGTTATATTTTTAACAAGTCAGAATTAGCTGTTCTTATAAGTTAAATGAATTAAAATTCATTTAACTGTATAAACAAACATACAAAAATAATAAATATAAGATTTGACATTTTAATTTATAAAATGTCAATTTATAAAACTTGAAGCTTCCGCTTTTTAACCATCAAATCATTTTAAAATAAAGTATCAACATTAAATAGACACAATCTCTATTTGATCAATATTTTGGGTATTTGTTTAAAAGAAAGTCAAATTTAGCAGACAATACAAAATATTGTTGCTGGCTGCAGAAATTTTTGAAGACAATTTGAAAACAAATTTCACCATTTTGAATGCATTATACGAGAAGATTTTTTTGCAACAAAAAATTTGCGTCTTCACAGTTGCTAACAAAATATTTCGAAAGTGAGGTTATGATTATTCAAACTTGATTCTCCATTGATATTTCAACTTAAAGAAGGCGTTCTTAGACGTATTCGAATATACAATATAAAAAAATTCAAGCATAAAACATGGTTCTACGAATACTCCGATGATAGTCATATACAAATGTGAGAGTAACTTCCTGAACTTCTTTCTCTTCGGTAAACAACCAAATTGACGCGAAAGGCTTTCTAAATTATTATCGAATTGATAATTAATGTAACTTTGAACGATACTTTGTACAATGTTGAGATATGAGTAAAAGAATGGAAAAAAGCAAAAGTGCGGCAAAGGGAACAACTGAAAAAACAATTCGTTCCATTTTGTAAATGACTTTTCAACGAAAATACATAGTTAGATGATTTCTCAACGATCTAATGGTCACGTGACCGTGCCTCCGATGACAAAAAAATGGATGAAATCGGTTCAATGAAAGTCAAGACTTCGTGACGCTTAACTATATTTTGCATGAAATAAAAGTTGCTGAAATTACGCGTACAAAGTGTACTTATTAATTTTGTGATTGTTTGAGGCTTAATTGCAACAGTTGTAACTTGTAATTTTCATTATAAAATAACAAGAATAGTTCAATTTTAAACGACGTATCCGCAAACTAAACGATTTCACACTCGAGTAAACTTGCATTGCCAGTGTTTTTCAAAAAGCGCATATTGCCGGGCTTAATGTTTGTTTGTACACAGAAAAGGGGGGTTCAGTAAAAATGACTTAAATGAGAGAGGAAAAAATGAAGTACTAGCACGAAGGTGAATTGAGTTTGAGTGCCAAACGTACATTGAGAGTACAGATGGCTTACCAATACGATTGCTAAGTGATGTAGAAAGGCACGGTATTCATGCCAGTAGGTCGTCCATAGACCAAGCCCACGGCGTTCTTTGACTTTTAATCATACTTGGTCGCAAAGCTTACGAGTTCGAATCTCCCGGATGTCGGCAATATTACTTTTACATATGTATTGACTTATTCAACTTGTCAGACTTTTAATGTTGACTACAAAAAATTCATGCCAAATATGCAAAAATAGTTCACCTAATTTTGGGAATATTTTTGCTCAAATTTGAAGATGAATTCTATATCAGAAAAATTATTTGAAAAATGGTTCGAAATTGAAAACGGTTTTTTTTTTTTTTTAGATTTTTCTCTAGTACTACACAATTATAAAGAATGAAAAATAGAAAACAATTGTTTAATATTAAATCATTATTTGACGAAGTATTATTTATTTATGTGTTCTGAAAAATATAAGATGTGGAATTTAAAGCGATGAAATTAAAAAGTCAAAAATAGAATGCCTTTAACATTTTCAATGAAAATCGATTAATATTCATTGATCGAGAAATTTTAATATTTTTAATTTAAGTTTAGATTTAATTTAAAATTTAGTATTTCTCAATTTTTTGATTGAATATTCATTCGTGTTCAATTTCATATTCTCTTTTTTAGAGAGAGAAATAAGAAATATTTTTTGTTGGAAAATTCACTTTAACGTAATAGAAAATGTCAATTCTAATATGAAATAAAACTTAATTTTTATTCAAAATTAATTAATCTTTAATTAATTAATTAATTAATAATTGGATATAAAATAAACAAGAAAAAAACTACTAATATAAACAAACAAAAAAATTAATTAAGGATAATTCTGGAATGAAACGCGAAATTGAAATGTTTCTTTGTCCATTTTTTGTTTTTGCTGGAATTTCACGAATGCAAAACAATGATTACTTTCTCTTCGTAAAAATTGATGACACTTTTCAAATTATAATTATTTGTGCATTAATGAAAAATGAAAAGTGGACATTGCAATGAGTCGAGATCGATTACAGAAATTGTTTATTGATAGTAATAATAGGCATTTTAAGATGACAAATCAACAAGTTTTCATAATATTATAATCGTGTTCTTTAGTCGGTACAGGTTGACTTTTGCAATTTCTTTCTCATTTATTACATCTAATGGACTGCATGCGCCCGGTTTTGTATAGCTGCCGAAGGTGAAAACGCTTTCTAGCGGATTTTAATTTAAAACATTGCGTTGGGAATCAGACTCCACTTTTAGTCTTGTGTATTATGTTCACAAAATGTTGACAATGTTAATTATAATGAATAATAATAATAATAGTAATAATAATAATAATAATAATAATAATAATATCAATAATAATAGTAATAATAATAATCTCCAAACTGAATTTGTATACATAATACATATTTACACTTCATTTCCATAAAGTGATAAATCATGGATAGATCATTTAAGAGAAAAGATATTTCAGAGTTGACTAGCAGAGCGTCAAAGCGTGATAATCTTATGTACAAATCGCAAGAAACATTCTATTGGTTCTATGTTTCGTTTCCGTCTTTAGCCTTTTCTTCGGCAAAATCATATTTGTTAATAATAACTTCTGCTAAGAAGCAACGAAATTAACCTTGACAAAAAAGACGAAAAGAAATGGAAAGGGAAAGAATAATAAAAGAAATCAAATATTTATATTTTATTTGCGAAAAACTGTTGCTTTCTGTATTGCGATTGGTAACTATTGAAGTTGTTATGCATCAGCGCAACCCTTGCATGCAGATATAACGAGATGATTACGGCTGAATAGCCGAACAACGAAAGAACAAAACGAGCTGTTCAATGCTAATGACTGTATTATAGTAATGCGTCGAGTATATACATTTTTGTGGTTAAACAAAAGCATAATAATTCGTCTGTTAGCTGTTGCGTTATAAACTCACTTCAATTTGGTGTCGTCGTCTGTAATCACTTTTACCAATTTAACAATGCTACGTTTACTTTTGCGGATACATTCTTACGCAATCTCTGTTTGTATATTTTTTTGCCAACAAAATATACTTGACGGAATAAATTTATAAGAGCAAAAGAGGCATAAAATATATAGTTGTAAGAGTGGAATTTGCGAAGTTCCAAACTCAAAGAAATTTGATACAAACATTTATTAAGTAATAGAAATCTGCAGACGTTGAGAAGCAAAGAGGAACAATTTTCAGTCGAACATAGGAAAATGAAGCATACATTTATAGAATGAGTGTTATTATTTCAAAGTGCAAGTATAAGTGTTATAACAAATATCGCGATATGGAAAAAAATATATTTTTGGCAATTTTTGTGAAAATTAAATTAATTTTAGTTTAGGTGTCTGTAGGAAGTTGTCTTGTTTTCTTTGTTTTGTTTAGATTGCATTGTTTTCGTTACTTGTTTACATTGTTTTGATTACATTTCATTGTTTTCTTCAGTATATTTATATTTTTTTTGTTTGTTTTTTTTTGTTTACTTTGCCTTATTTATATTAATCCGTTTAAAGTGCATTGTTTCATTTGTATAAAAGTCTTTATATTATTTCGTTGTATTTTTTAAAATGTTTCATTAAGTCAATCCTCAAAATTATATAATTGACGAGAGATGACGATCAATACAATGTTATTCAAAGAACAGTTAAGTTGACATTTCCACGCTTTATTCTGCATAATTTTATTCACAAAGTACATTTATTGTATATGATATTCACGTATTTCGTCAGATGTAATATAAAAAAGTGTCAATTTCAGAATTATGATTTCTCTTTTTGAAAGTAAATAAATAAATAAGAAAGTCTGTATTTCCATGCCGTTTTATTTATCTAAAAGAATCAAAACAAAAGAAAAAAAAATTGAACCGTGTTACATATATTATAATTTTAATACAAAAATGTTCTATTATTTACAATGACTTTTCCAAAACGTTAATAATTTTACAACTTTTACATATACATTTATTTTATTGCAAAATTGTTATCAAAAAATACAAAGCAAAAATGATGTAAATATAATAACAAAAGCAATTAAATGTAATTGTAATGTAAATTGTAATGTCATTTTGCTAAAAACTAACAGTAAAGCCGTTAGAAGGTTTCGTAATTCATTGACTCGAAGGTAAACACACGGTGTACGAAACAAGTGAATAGTATCGAAGAATAGGTCATAGTGCGACCTAAATATCTCTGCATACTTTCTCCAAAAAACAAGTACACATATTGATCAGTTGTGTATAAATTTATAATCCGAAGAAAGAAAGGGAGACAGAGACAGAGAGAGGAAGAAAAAAAAGATTTGATTCTTAAAAAGACGAAAGGTCAACTGAAAAATAGAGAGTGACTTTAGCCTATCCCGTAACTAATTAGCATATTTCATTAATGACTCTTTCGTCCGGTCTATACACCGAGATTGGTACTTTAGATTGTCACTATTGTTTTTGCTGACACCGATACTTTTGTACCGCATTTTTTTAACAACAAAAATAAAAAATTGACATTAATTAAAAATCAACGCTTCAAATTCATTTCAAATGTATAAGTCAATGGAAAAAAACGAATAAAAAAGCGAACTGATCAAATTTTAGCTGAAATGTGTCCTACTTTCGTGAAAGGAAGGTATTTTGAGAAAATGAATTTAAACCCGATTTTTAACGGCAATATAAATTGATTGAAATTATATATAATTATATTGATACATTGGTTAAGTTCAAAATAATGAATGATCATAATGCACATATTTCTTTGAAAAGTGAACCGTTTCCGAAAAAAAAGTAGTTTTACACTTGGAGAAATTTTATATGAAATTTCCTTCCTGGAAAAAAATGTATTTAGCAAAATATCTAATTTTTTGCCACTTTTTATATATTGAAAATATATTTGTTATATGAAATATATAATTTTTTGGTGAAATTATATTGTATATATATCACATTTATTTCTCAATGACTACAATATAGTTATGATAAAGCGTTCAAAAAAAATATAAATTTTATTATTGCAATACAGTTAGAATAATTTCTGAAGGGTACAATAGATTTATCATATGTTAATGAATTGAATAAAAATTACGTACACATAAACTACTCACTTTGACCAATAAAACCTGTAAATGTTTCTGTAAAATATTTATTTATCCTAAAGTTATAAACAAATTCACATTTTAGATCTATTTTTGAAAAAAATAATTTCTTCGCAATTAATTAAAGGGATTCTTCAGTAAATTGGCCCAAAATTAGTTCCAATCTTAGTGTCCTTTTAAATTAAATTTGTTTGATAATAAATAAAATAAAATAAAAGTAATCAGGCGAAAAGTAATCAGGTGAAAAATTATAATACATTATATGAAATTTAAAACCAAAAAGTGAAACATTACTCCCTCTCTTGAGCCTATCCCGCCGACAAAAGAACAACCTCAATATTTTTGAATGAAATTTTGTACAATTATTTAAAAAAAAATTTTTAAATAACAAAAAAAAAAATAATTTACTTAGAACATCCGAGAACACGGTAAACTTCACACTCGTGTAATGACCGCTTTTCCTCCCTTGTTGCACAATATACTATTTCTGCATGAATAATTATGACATTAGCGTTTATACATGTATATGAATAAGTGATGCGAAAAAACAGAAAAATATAGTGGTAATTAAAACAATATATATATATATATATATATATTAGGGTGGGTCGAAATTTCAAAAAAATTGTCCTGTATGAAATTTCGAGAGCGTTTTGAAAAAGAAAAAAGATGGTTTTTTTTTTAATTTTTTACGATGATGTTTTCAGCCCCCACAAAACGTCTGAAAATGCCGTTTTTTCATGTTTTTCACGTTTTAGTCCTCTAAATTCCCCTGTTTTTATATGATTAAAATAATTTTT
>JABFPJ010001522.1:0-24925 GCA_022817425.1 Gryon sp. ZL-2020 | reverse complement strand
TTAACTGTAACGTAAGAAACGCTCTACTTAGTCGAACAGGATGTATACTAGACTGAAAATACATATTTCAAACTTAAAACTTCAAAAAATTAGACATCAAACATGAAATTTGTGTATAAAACTTTAAGAGGATGTCAAAGTTATTCGGCAACTCAATTGGAGTCGATAATGTAGAGTTACTAATAAGGCCGTAAAAAAGACTTGACATGCAGCGCCACGCATATCATATTTATGAACTTTTAACATTTTAAATATTATTTTTTTTAATTTTAGACTTATAATAATTTGCTTTAAATAACAATAATATTAATTATAATCAATATTTGACATTAAAAAGATGTTTATTTTGTTTATATTTTTATACATTTTAATGTATTTATTAAATAAATATTATTTTTTTTATAAGCATTGTATATTTACGCATTACTAATAATCCATATTTAGTAATTTCTTAATTATTGTTTATCTCAGACAAATTATTGTATCTTTTCCGCTCAATTATAGAGGCATATAGGATAATAAAATAAATAACAGAAATGTGTAAAATGGATATTTCGTACTTAAACATTATTAAATTATTACCAATAATTGTATATTTTCAAATTTCTCTATTTTCTCATTTCACCTCATATTTATGCAAAATGTGTCTAGTTATAAAATCGTAAGTTCCCAGGAATCTCATAATTTCAATAAAAATTTTTTGTTGAGTTGCCTGGCTTCATAGGATTATGTATAATAACATTTTGCAATTATTTAGAAATATTAATAATTGAGAAACTATATTTCCGTTTCGAAATATTCATTAAATATTAATAAAAAATAACAGTATTTCATTATTTTATATATTCTAATTTTATTTATATATTAATTTATTATATATTCATTCTAATTGTAATTTGTTATATATGTCCTAATTGTAAGCGAGTTTTACATTCAAACGACAGCGATGCAATCTTGAGATTACGAAATTCGATTTCGAATTCTGACACATTTTAAATAAGATTTAAAATACTTAAAATAAAGAGATAAATTGATGTATGCATTTTAATTAAAAGCAATCAAAGACGGAATTCAGAATAAAAATTATTTCGTCACTCTCTCGCCATTTGTAATGCGTTCCCTGGTATCTTGCGTATTACATGAAAAATGTATTTCGCTAAGTTTCCAAGCTTCACATTAAAGTATTTATGATTTTCGTTCATTATACATTTCAGAATATTTCCTTTAATGTTTCAAACATATTAATCTCTTTTATGCACCTTGGGAACGGACAACAGAGGAACTAACCATGCCCTAGGGCGGTAAGTTCCATTTTACCGTCCGCTCCCTCGGTCCACAAATTAGCGTACCAGCATCGGGCGCAATGGTGCCCTCAGCAGTAATATACTATTAAAATACTTTGTTACCAATTCTTATTTACTCAATACTATAATAGTTAGAAAAATATACAGCAATTTCTTTGTTATTTTGTTACTATTAGCGATGAAAAAGACTATATTTTGTTAATTTGTTAATATTTACACATTACATGACTACATAATGTTTTCAAAAAAAATCATTTTATGTTAATTAACTGTTAATTTGCTGTTAATAGATAAGATATAAAATAAACATCACTTGTAAATATGATTCGCTGTCCATTAATCCTTTTTTTCGAGGACATTATTCTTCAGAATAGAAATTGGTGTGGATGTCTTCCGAGACATACCAAAATCACTTGCTGCTTAAATGTTCACACTCTGGTCGTACTAAGTTGAGTTGTGTCTTGTATGCAATTTAATTGCTCTCGTAACATTTTTGAATGTTACGAGATCAATTTTCATTTCTTGTACTCCATTATCTATAAATATATTAACAGAATATTAATAACAATGGTAAATGAACATTCATATTTAATTATATTTTGAAGTTTTAAGTTTTTAAGTTTTAAAGTTTTAACTTAATTAAAAAATTAATAATCAATTTACCATAATATTGTAATCTAAAAATATGTTCATACAAAAAAAAAGAAAAAAGAATTAAAAAATCTGTTGTTCAAAAAAGTAAACAAATTTTTTGAAGGATTTATAGAAAATCAAGAAAAAAGACAACACGTTGGAAGCGTGAAGTAGTCAATTAGATTAGAAGCGTGAAGCGTCAAGTAGATTTGATACGTAAAATATAAGACATAATAGAAAATAGAGGAACACGAAGTTACGAATAACAGAGAAATATTACGAGACCTAACACTTAAAATGCTGAAGATCGGGAAATATGAAATTTGGCATTACGAAGTAAATTGAAATGACAAAAATCAGAATATTATGGATGAAATCTAAAAAATGGTTACTGAATGAATGCAATAGAAAAGTTTCATATGAATAGCGTAAAGTACGTAAAATAAAGCAGATATTTACATTTTCGTATATATCTAAGAACAAGAAAAAGTAGAAAGGGAAGACTGAATGAAGTTAAAAGCTTGCATAATTAAAACTGAATGAATAAGGTCGCATAAATTTGAATTACGATAGTATAACAAACGATGATAGAAGGAAAGAGATACATTCTAATGTATGTTATAGAAATGATAGCAGATGAAATGTAATGTAGATTATCTGATTTACTTATAGTAGTAGAATATATCTTCTGATGTTATGTTATCATAAAACGAGATCAAAAATGCATCTCCTATGATTAGTTAGCAATTGAGTGATTTCGTGCAGATGACTAGATGGAATACAGTGAATAATAAAAAAAGAAGACTGAATATGATAGAATTTTCTAGGTAAATAAGTGCAGTTGCAGTTTGCTCAATCATCCGTCGGATCTAACGATGTTTCCCCTCTATAGCACATGTCATCAATGTTACACGACATGTAATGAACTTTAATATCCAGTCTAATATTGCATTCAACTTATGCCTAGTGTTTCGTTACACCCAACGAAGCTGGTAACCTTGTTTTCCTGACTGTTCATCTTCCGATAGTATAGATAGTTTATGCTAAATTAAATTATCTGAAATTATAATATATATAATATAAATGAGGAAGGTAAGAACAATAATATTATATATGTAATACTTGAATAAATGAATTACCAAAATGGGAAATTTATTCTTCTTAGAAATTGCTGAGAAATTCCACCTGTCACCTAATGCTACTAGTAACATCACTGTCATCTGGCGCATAATTTTGCTGGTATCAACTTAGCCGCCAATAAACTGCACAAATCTACTGCTGTAATTATTGCACCTCTTTGTTTACAATCCACTGACGTTGACAGCACATAGGACCTTGACATAACCAAAATGTGAAAGCCAATAGAAAACATGCATTGTTATGGCTATTTCATTCTGACTGAAGGAAGAATATTTCGTCCATTTCATTGTATGAACCACACATATATGAAGAACCGTCATTTTAAAACCGTCACTGCGTTTAAAATGTATAAAATTAATCAAAATACTATAAGTAATATACTGAATTATTATACAATTACCTTTTATATATTGATAGGCACAACTTCATTATTGTATCCTATGATGTATAAGAAACATGCACTCTGTTTAGGAAAGATGGACTAAATCACATGATTTACGATTCCATTTGTCGTTATCCGGTGTACATAGATTTTTATTCCTAAAGATTTCACTTAGATCCTCCTGAATGATGTCGTTATTTGTGCTAGTGTCAATGCAACTATCAGAATGGTCAATGTAACTAAAGAAAACGTAATTCTTGAAATCAGTCTCCATACAATGTTTGTAGCCGTATTACATAGATCCGTTATAATATTCTATGTTATTAAAGTTCCTGGTTATTCCATAGACTGGAAGTGTGAGGTGAGAAGGTCGTGCATTCGCCTTCTTCATTAATTCTATGCTTAGAAATATCCATTTTGGGTTGTCCAATTCCCCCATTTTAGCTGGAAGGATGAGTAAATATAGAAAAGTTTATTTCATTACATTTATGAATTTATTTAATTTGTATACGTATAAAATAATGTTTTTACGTTAGTTATTCACGGTACATTTTGTTCGCTTAAATGACGACTGAATGATTGCATTTGTTGTTGTTTCGGAACTGTGATACTAAGATAGTTTCTTGGAGCTGGTGTATTGTCTGCTGTCAGCCTCTTGCAGCTAATTTAGTTGTGTTTATTGAATTGTTCACCTAAATTTACTTCGAAATAAGATCGACAATAAATATCGATGTTATCAGTCCCTGATGACCAGCATTTTTAAAAAAAATCAAGAGACACGGTAGTGTCTCTGGCCAAGTACAAAAAAAATTGTTTTTGTTTCAAAATTTCACAGTATATTTTCTCAAAATGTAACTCCACTATTACTACTATCTAATTTGATAAGAATTTTGTTAGAAATTCATATTTTAATGTTGAACAATATTCAACAACACAAAATTCTATATTAAACAAAGTATTTTTCACAAAATAATCATTTTATCATGTCTACTTCAGAAGTTAATGAAAGAGATAATTAAAAATTACATTTGTTCAATCTTTGAAAACCGTAGTTATAATTTCAAATTTATTGATTTTTACGTTCAATTAGACGAATTTTAATTAAATAAATAACGTTTTAAGTATTTTGAAAACATATGATTATTAAAATAACGAAAACTGATTAAGTACAAATATAAATGTAAATATTGCAAACCAATGTAGAGTTATCTTTGCATACATTTTTTGTAAATCCTTTACATACACGCTGGCTATCAGGGGTCATTCAATGGAACTGGTGGTATCACTTTTGGACAATATAGCAGATTTGTTACGATCTTGTTTACAGTTTAAGTTTGAATAATTTACTCACGAATCACTTGAATTTGACTTCCGACAGCTGCTTTACATTGGATCTGGACCGTTATTTTCAACACATATGGTTCTATTGGCGCATGGTTATGAAAGAATTTCTTGAAATTTCTTATATTACACAAAGTCTTTACATTTGTCACAGGATACTCAGAATTAGACAGTCATTGCTGGCTATTGAAAAACTCAACACTGTTGTTTGTTTGTTTGTTTTTTTTACGGTTTGCATCTTTGCACAATACTATCCACATCCATTTAACATACAAAAAAATGCCTGCAGCAAGAAATGAACAATATTAAAAGATGTCATATATATAAACAATGATTAAACCCTGTGCAATAAATATATAATTATAGCTATAACTGCAGTTTATAGACGATAGCAGAAAATCGCTCAAAACTGACAGTTTATGATTAGAACGTGTATAGGATTTCTAGTTTAGGGTAGAACCAAGCCTTGGATGCAACATGGCCAAAATTGTATATGCTCTGCGCATGCGCAGTGACCAAATTCAGGTTTTAAAGAAAAATTAATATAATTTTTGTTTTTATTTAATTTTACACTTAAAGTAAACTAATTTTTTCTAGTATATTTCGATAAATTATGTCTGAACATAAAAAAAACGTTTAAACAATAATATTTTGGCGGGAAATTTTAAATATTCAAAATTAATTAATATAGTCAATTAAGCAATATTAAGTTTTTAAAATTTAAGAACATATTTTTAGATCTAAAAATACAATAATAAATAAAATAACTTTTTAAATATATATTTGATTTTTCCAATTTTATAAAACACAAGAAATTACAAAAAAATGCAAAATTATATTTAATAGTAAAGGAAGTAGTTTCACTTTATTTATTACTTAGAATGAACTTGATTAACATTGTTATTTATTATTATTCATTCTGCTTCTACGAAAGCGTCGTTTTTCATTTTGTGGGTGGAATGGTTTTAATTTTTTTATGTTTCAGACATCATTTATTGAAATATACTTGAAGAAATTAGATTATTTTAATTTTAAAATTAACGAAAACATGAATTTTATTTATTTATCTTTAATACCTGAATTTGGTCACTGCGCATGCACAGAGCTTATAATATTTTCAGCATGTTGCATCCGAGGCTGGGTACTACCCTAAACTAGAAATCCTATACGCGACCTAACCTCAAACAGTCAGTTTTGGGTGATTTTCGGATATCGTCCGTAAACTGCAGCTTAGCTTGATTATATAATTACATTTTATCACTTGGCGCCCTGTAGAGTTTTTTGAACTACTTTTATCCAACATCATGTTCCTTGACCTTTGACCTGCTTGACATCATGATCCTTGACCATTGACCTACTTGATATCATGTTCCTTGACCATTGATCTACTTGACATCATGTTACTTGACCTTCAGTATATTTTGTACTGTTCAGTGAATTGTACTCCTAACCTCTTTAGTCCGGCGCGCCTGATGAAACAACAAATTGACAATATATTTAATTGTGTTTTATAATTTTCACTTGTGCATAGGTGGAGAATGTACATTACTTACCATTATTTTAATAACAGGTTGTTGTTCGCAGATTGCAGTACTCATCCACGTCGAGTATGGAAAATTTAAATGAAAGCAATAATTTCATTACCATATTTTATACTATTATAGTTTATTTTCTTATAAATGAAAAATAATACTTACAATAAAAACTTAACATTCTAACCTTGAAGAACATTATAAACAACCATCCATTGAAAAGTAAATATTATTTTCATAATATTGCGAATCTATTAATCTACCGATTATGCTGCAATATCTTCGGAATACAAAATTAAATGTAAAACATGATGAATCAGTTCTTGAAAAATGAAAGTAAGATAAACTATTTTACTTATAGTAAAGTAAATATGCAGCGTAAAAAAATGAAATGAATCCAGAAATCCATCAAATATAAATATCGATTGTGTAATTGACCTTCTTACTTCTAAGTTTTTGATATGTTCTCTGGCATCTTGCTTTTCACATAACAAATGCATTAGCAAGTTCCCAGACTTCAGATCAACAAATTTTGCTTTTTATATTCATTTAGTGTTTCATGACATTTTATATCATGTTTCACGATTATAATTGTTTGCTTATTTGTGAAATATATGTTTTGTAACACTTAACTACATTTTTCAAATATAATGTCATGAGTTTTTTGACATATTTTAATCCTCTGTCGGAAATGGAAGTAACTCATTGCGCTTAATTATTTCTAAGATATGTTGTCTGTTTATCTTAGAATCCATTGAATAATTGACTTGACTTGGATCTTCATACAAAGCTAAAGTAACTGCAAAAGCTATTGCAAAAACTCCACAGTTGATATCATCTTTTTGCTGAGTCACATTTTTGTGTATGATGTTGCTAATATTGATTTTTGGATACCTAATGTTTATATACTGTTTTTCCATATCACTCAATGGATATTTATAAATGCTATCATACATATATAGTTTAACACTATCATAATATAAGCAACGCCAATGATTGCAGCATAATCCACCGATGATCTGAATACTTTTACCGTCGAGAACTGGATTAACTCTTCTTGGAAACTGTAAGGCTAGTACACTTTGTACTATTAAAGATGTTTTCATTTTAATAATTCTTAATACAGCATCGATAACTTCATCAGCGATCAAGGTTGTCTCACTTGAAAGAGTTTCTCCTATAAACATCATATCAACTATAAAATTTAATTCCAAGGCTGCTTTTCGATATCTTGTAACTTCATCCTCATTGCCTACAGTTTGGCCTTCACAAATGCAATCAGAATCTTCTTTATCGATGACCCACGTAGAATTTTCAGGTTGTGTTTCACATATCTCCTTTTGAATATGTCCTTCGTCATTGATGTATGACTTTTCTTGCATTTCATCTTTGCCGTCTACATTTATTGACTTGCTATCTGATTTTGTAGGTTGTTTCGCGCAAACAATGAGGCGAGATTGTTCTATGTTTTCATTTGTCTTTGCTTTCCTTAATTTCATTTCATTACACCAGTTTTTAGTATTGCTCTTCCGTTTATTTCCCGCATTATTTTTTTTTTCTTCTGCAAGTTTTCTTGCTTCAATGATATACGGTGGATTTCTTATTGGCATGTGCCTATTATGACGACTGTCAATAATTTCCGGGACTATGCATTCATTATAAAATTTCGATAAATGTGGTAACATATTGTTTTCCCAAAATCTGTCATCTTTTTCCACTCGAATCGTTATCATGCTTTTGGGCGTCCATAATACAAACACGCAGTATATCCTTTTCGTTATGTGCAATTGACCTTGAATTTGATAGAAATATTTGTGTCTACGATTCAACTCATCTGCTTTATCGTTTTTGAAAATGGACTTTAAATGTTGAATTGTTTGAATAGCTTCCTTTGCTGTTAATAATTCTGCTGAATACGGACATTTCACTTCTATTATTCCATCGTCATTTATCAAGCCATCAGGAGTTGCACCTAAGTAAGCAAATTCTTCATCAATAAAAAGACCGCACTCTTTCACTTTAATGTTTAATTTCTTTTCTGCTTCAGTTATTGCATTTTTCTCATTTTCTCTACCATATCGCATGGCAACTGTATCACCAGTGGAAGGATACAAAATAGATTTGACATTTGCATCACAAAGTGTTGTGTGTTTCATACGACATATTGCTCCAAAGGCCGATGCAGTTAGCCTATTCCGGTGTAAAGCACACCACAGCTCAGAATTACTCTGTAATCTAGTTGCAGCTTCGATTTCTGCACGTTTTTCTTGATCCTGCTGTAATTTTTTGAAGTGATTTTCCTTGTACCATGTAAAAGTTTCTAAATCCATATCGGGTTTTTGTGACTGAGGTCCATAATAACTATCTGCTTGTTTTTTCTTCCTTGTATATCTGTTTTCTCGACCAATCTTCGCTCTGTATGATTTGTTTCTACTTACTTTTAGTTGTCTTCTTTTTTCTAAATTCTCTACATTCTCAGGAATACTTATATCGTTTTTCGAATAATATTCAGTAAGTGTTTGTTGAGTGTTATTTTGCACTATTGCAGCTGCTATTCGTCCATCGTTCAAACCTCTGGAACAGAAATTAACTCGTTTACCTCCTATTGCTTTACAAATAATTGCATTGCAAGATTCTGCTCCATTATTTGTATATTTTAAAAGCAGACTTTCAGAGTATCTACTCAAATACTCCATAATACCACAAAGTTTGTCATATAAACCAAAAAATGTCAATCTTGAAACGGTATTGGCTACAATACCATTTTTGTCGCACTCAAATCCATAATCTTGGCATAATGTATGATCATCAAATACGTGATTCAATACATTCAAGATGTCAATTTTTAATTGTTGTCCTTTTTCATGTTGTGCATTTGCCTGTGCACGACGTCGTGAAGCCGCCTGTTCTACTTCTCGTCTAATCGTCGATATTTTACTTTTAATTAATTTACGCAGATTCACAAACTCTGTATTCCGCAAATATTTCGGATCGCTTGCATCTGCTAAATTAAACAGCTTCGTACACATATTTCTATATAAATGATTAACGCATTCAATTTTTTGTACAATAATACCTTGTTCATTATAAGGGTCATTGTCTAATACAGCCTTATGAACATTACTATCGTTATCACCGATAAGCGTTCTGTAAATTAACCCTTGTGATTCTATGCTATTTTTAAATCCTTGAGCGATGGCATCACTCTCCATTTTAGTTGAACTTACATTGCGATCAAAATTTTTATAACATTTGTGCGGTCTAGGATCCAAATTCTTTCGAGCTGCAGTGTCACATATTGAACAAAATTTATTTCGAACGCCTGCAAATAGCACTTTTTGAGTTTTGTAACCAACGATCAATCCAACCCCAGATAAAGAGTCAAAACCATGTCCATATGTTCTCTTCATCCAACATCCATCAGCAACAACTGTAATGTACGGTATTCCATTGATTACATCCCCATTTTCTATAGCAATTTTCTTTTCAGATTCTGCTGCTTCTATCATGCACAGTTGAGCAGTGTGTATAAAATTTTCTATAACTGAATCCGCAAGTTTTCGGTATGTTGTACTAGACATGGTACGGATATCCATTGCAGCAGACAACTCTTGTAATTGTGAAAATCCTATACCAGTTGACATGCTTCCTACAACTGCAGCCACATTTACATCCATTCTTGATTCGTCCGTGGGTTCTGACCAAATAATGTCTTTATAATTGCACATAAGGCACTTGAAGAAAAACTGAGTTTTATAACCTCTGTAAACAACTTTATCGATAACAAAATCCTTAAAGGAACATTCAACTCCTCGTATATGATCATTATAACATTGTTTCACGGTGTTCCAAAAATACTGCATATTTATAACGCGTCTTTCATCTTTGATAATACCATGTTCTTCTGTTAAGCTGTCGTCATTATTTTTCTCAATTATCAAATTATGAGAAGCGACATCTTCAATACTAAGTTCGTTTAATCCCGTAACATTAATACTTATGTTTTCGTCGCCACTTTTATTGAAAAAATTGTTTTTTCCTTTGTCACCAGTTTGTTCACCAGTCACATCGTATTTTGAAAGTAAATTTTCTTTTACAATTTCCTCAGAGAAATCATTTTCGGTTAACGAAATTGAGGGTTCGTCATTCGCATTAATGATCGGATCTTCTAATACCGCGATAATTTCAATATGCTCTGTATAATCAGTTTCGGAATTTGAACTTTCACCCCCACTTACCTGAAACTTATTTTTATCTACAATGATGTTTAAATCATTAACAATACCAACATTATTACTACATTCATTTGCAACTATGCCCTCTTTCGGTTTTAATTTTAATCTCCTGTGAACAAAAATCAGTTTATTATTCAGTACAGAATTAATTTTCTTTTTTTTATATATATATTTGTTTATATTTTAAATATTACAATATAGCACGGAAACCAAAACATCATTCTAATCATAGTCTGCAAAAGTAGTCGCCACTGTGCTAAATTAAATTTCTGATTGACGATTAGCAGCCTCTGTGAATCCAAGTGGACAAAATTATGCGGCACAATGTTTACAGAATAGTTTTTTACGTTTTTAAAAATAAATACACTTCTCCACCTTTGTCATAATACAAATTTTATTTGTAACACCTCTTCACAAAACATAATTTAACGTGGAGTTCCGCTGACATACGCAACGTATGACAAACACGGCATAACGTATTTGAGGCGATCATCTGTCTAACATTAAACGCTTCGGCTACTGAAAAATTCGCTAAATCACTAAAAGTTTTGAAATTTTGAAACGAAAGTATTTTATTTCCTATACTTATCAACAAACAAATTTACCTTTTATATCATTTGTTATTTATGTTAAAGATATTTTTTCCAATAAAACCATATATGTGCCTTTTAATTTTTTGGGCCATTAATTTTAATATCTTCTGAAATTTTGTCAGAATTACCACTAGATTAATTTAATTACAATTTTTAAAGAAATGTGGTCAATTTTACGGTTACAAAAATTAAATTGCAATTTTTATATTGGTCTGTTTTGCCCCCCCCCCCTAAATTTAATTTAAATTTGGACAGTTTGTTCGCCAAATTAGTTTAATTAAAATTTATATTTTCAATTGTTCTGCTTAAAATTTTTATTTTGAATTTGGTCTGCTTTGGTACATCTAACAGGTACCCAGGGTGACTACTTTCTGGAAAATCTGGAAAACCTGGAAAAGTCAGGGAATTTTTATATTCATGGAAAAGTCGGGGAAAAGTCAGGGAATTTATAAATAATATATTTTTCATTAATAAAATTCAAATACGTTCGAATTCAACCAAAAAAAATTTGTTGCTGTTCTGAAAATTGTTGAACAAATGATTTATATGTAAATTATGTAATCAATCAATTGATTGTCTTTAAAATAATGGAAATATAATTTAAAAATTACATTATTTTCTTCAAATTTAAATATTTGCCATTTTTAAATGTCTCAATTTTTTAATATTTTAATTAATGTTATATTTTTCCAAATATTCAACAAATTTACAATTCGAAATTTGACAATTAAAAAATGTTTTTATTATTGCAAATACAATTTGAATGGTAAATCTTAAATGTTATTAATTTTACATAAAATTCTCGATTGTATTATATATAAAACGGAAATTTTCGAAATTAAATATTGAAATGTCAAGATTTCTCATTTAAATTTACAAAATTACATTTTCATTTTTACATTAAATTTAGAGAATAAGTTCTAGATCTAGACATTGAAATTTTTTAACATTGCTAAATCTGAATAATTTGACATTATTCTAATTTTCAAAAATACGTAAAAATGTATTAGTAAATCGAAAATTTGGCCGATTTGTTATTTAATGAATGTTAATTTTTCTTAACTCTGTTGATTAAAAAAATGAAAAAATATTTTTTCAATTTTATTTAAGAAATATCAATTATATGTCTACGAAATGCAAATAAAAGTTAGGAAAAAACGTAGAAATTTCTCTGGGAAACCTGGAAAAGTCAGGGAAATTAGTTATCGAAAAATAGTGGCCCCCTGGCTACCGTAAAATTAAAACTAAAATTTGATAAATATGATATTTGCAGACTTTTTTTTATAAACGATTTTCGTTATTAGGATAAAATCCATATTAATAAAATTGGCGAGAGTATGGAGTTGGTTGCTATGCGTCAAAGTATTGTTGTTCAAATGCGCAATGACATATTTACAATTTGACAGGTTTAACATAAAAAAAAGAATATGATTAAAAACATAACGAAATAAAATCCACGGAGCGCGCGAAGCGCGCTTTAA
This sequence comes from Gryon sp. ZL-2020, assembly GCA_022817425.1. Taxonomy (NCBI): domain Eukaryota; kingdom Metazoa; phylum Arthropoda; class Insecta; order Hymenoptera; family Scelionidae; genus Gryon; species Gryon sp. ZL-2020. The sequence goes on along the minus strand of JABFPJ010001522.1, from coordinate 12,284 downwards.
CCTAGTGATAATAATATTAGATATGAATGATATTGATATATGGATATTATGTATTTTAATTTAGAAAAAACCCGTGAAAAACATGCGATTCAAGTTATGTCAGCCAAAATCGCAGAAACCAATGTTGCTTGCGCCTCGGCTCGTCCGAGTGCTGGCGCACCCCTTGATACTTTCAAAATTATTTATATTAGTCTAAAATGAAATCCTTGGCCAGAGAAACCAACCGTGTCTGTTGATCTTAATATTATACAGTTTCTACTGTATCAAATAAGTATATAAAATCAATGAAAATGATATAGACACATGCAAAATCTATTTTTAAAACGCTTATGAAATATCGATGAAATTATTTTCATTGATTTGGAAATATTTTTGACTTTATACGGTTGTTAAACTAAATTTTTTTATTTATAAAATAAAAATAAACTTAACGAAAATGGCAGATTATGTTTACTATGTATATATTTAATAATGCAAACAAATTTTTAGCAAAATGAATATAATACTTGCATATTAAAATTGTAGTTGTAAGTTAATTTAAATGAATCTGAACAAAACATTATTCAGTTCTATTTATAAAATTACATACAAACTTTTTATTTTCTTACAAATAAGTTGTAAAACTGAAAATCGGCAATTGTTTGTATTGAAAAAGAGACATGATTGTGCTTGCTGCATAAAAAGCTATCCTTTTTATACTTAGTCAGAGATGGTACTGTGTCTCTTGACTTGCGTTAAATTAAATTGTATATACGAAATTCAAAAATTTCAAAAGTAAATTTTCAAATATATGAAATGATTTTTATATTAGTCTCTCAAGAACTCTCAAATCTATACGAAATAGAATCTAACACTTAAATATTTAGTTAGTAATATGTAGAAACATCTTCTTATAATGTATGAAATACATTCATTTAGTGCATTTGTGGCTGTATACCAAAAGCGCAATTCACATGTTTTCCGTAGGTCCGAAAGTGCATATAAAAGTTTTCGAAAAGCGCTTAAATACAAGTTGGTAAGCGCAAATGCCCAAAATCCGTAATTTATAATAAAACTTACTATTTGAACAATAATAGTATATTACGTAACTAGCGAGATCGGCAGAGGCTTCAGCCACGAGTGAGAAAGCCTCTGCAAGTCTTAGTAGTTGAGTACGATATTTTTCCTTATGAAAGTGGGAAAAGTAACTACTTTTACCGATCGAGTGAGGAAAAATATCTTAATTTGACATAAAAACGAAAAGCAAAATAGTCGAAACGGCTGTATTGTGTTTAAATCGATTTTTCTGTAAATATTTTGTCCTTATATTTGGCTAACTTGTTCAGCGTTCACACGAGTTATGCGAGAAATCTAACCGAAACCCAACTTTTGCTTTGAAATTTGAAAATAAAAAAGTCGCACCATCTACCTGAAAAATATGTAGAAGAAACATGTGTTTGAGGAAATGAAAGAAGCCCAGTTAAAAATATGCCACTCGCTGATGTCTCAATGACGACTCGTTAGCGATTCGTCAGCGAGTCGCATATTTTAAACTGGGAGGTCCTTTTGTATTTGCGCTTTCAGTCACTGTTAGATTTGTGCTTTGGTACTATGTAAATGTGAGTATGTGAAATTTCACTCATTCTAAGTGTATATTCACTTATAAGCAATAAGGAGACGACTTATAACTTTGTCAAAAAGTGAATATTCACTTATTGTAAGTGTATATACACGTATTTGAATAGGAGGACGACTATGCACTTATTGAAATTTAGAGAGCATTTTTAGATTTGACCTTTTGGTGAAAAAACAGGTGCCATTTGCCCTTTTATTGTGAAAAGTAACTAAACTCATAACTAAAAAATATTATGATCAGTTATGCCCTTTTTCCTTATTGCCATAGATATAAACTAATGATTATACCCCAAGTAGAAAATTGTCATAGTTTTTAAAGTGAATCTGGCCAGATGTAACTGGACTCAGAACAGAACTTAGATATAATATCTAGCGAGATTCTAGCGAGTAACGTGACGCTGTGTATGCCTAGTTACTGGCCAGTTAAAACTAGTTTCGTAAAATTTATATTAAATAATGTATTTATTAATTTTATTTCGTATATATTTTTTTTCTAATTCATATTCTGTGAATAATTTAATAATTTTCCCTATTTCAAAAACACATAAATTATATTACTTATATTTGGGAATTGAACTCTCGTCCTGGTTTTCACTAGAATATTCTGGTCAGTTGAAAGCCTCGTTGAAAAAAACAATTCAAATAACGTCTTTAATACAGCTCCTGAGACCAGTCAAACCTGGCCAGTTCCAAGCTAGAAACTGGCCAGAATTAATCGTTGATTTATAAGTATTTTTTTATTATTCATTGATGATAAAAAATATATAATTATTAAATTAAAGAAATTATTTAAGTTCATTAAACAATAGATGCTTCCGTTTGTGAAGTTCATTTTTAATGTTTAATGTCAAATCTTTTACATTTATTACAGGTTATGTTTATTATAGCAATCTGTTCGTGCTAATGCATTAAAAGAAAACAACCCTAGTAATGGAAAACATATATTGTCAATATATTGTCCATATATTGCTATACTTTTAATGTTTACAATATATTGCACTTTTATTTATAGTAAACTCAATACATTAGTCGTATATAGGAATATATTTGAAATATATTGACAGTATGTATTTTTTCAAGTTAATAGAGAAAAATATTATTAATAAGATTTTCTGAAAGGTATAATAATTAATTGAAAATATTAGAAATTATGTTATTATTAATTAAAACTTAATGAAATTAATTGAACTAATTAAAAACTAGGAATGATAAGAAATCTTTTAAAAAATTGTAATTATAATTAGTATCCCAATTACATATATAATTGTGTCTAAACTTGAATTATAAATGTATTAAAATTACTTGTAAACTCATCCTAAAAGTAAAAATTGTTTGGTACTTTTAAACTAGCTAAATCAGTTCAACTGACCAGTATCTAGGTAGTTTCTGTACATTTTCACATAACTAAATTAAGTACTTTGAATAGTGAAAAGACAACAGATTTTACTTTTGAGTATGTTTTCAATAATATTATCGTTTAGCTTAAGCAAAAAAGGATATTTTACAAATTAAAATACACTAGTAATTTCTGGTCAATAACTAGCCAATATTTGAGCAATATTATCTAAACTAGTTAATCTAGTCAAAGTCTAGCTAGAATCTAACTTGAACTGTTAAAATTATAAGCAGATTTTGTCTTGGGACGATATCCAAATGAAACTCACACGGAAAAAAACAGGTAGCAGAAATTATTAAAGTTTGAAGAAAAATTTATAACCATATTTACTAAAATATTCTAGTAACCGTCATGAAGTTGAGCGACATTGAGCGTGGTAACTACGTGGATGGGTGACCGCCTTGATGCAGTTGGAATTTCAGCGAGAGGCGCTTATAAGCGCTTTTAGTAGTGGGCGCTTCTACTAAGTGCTAGTAGCACTTGATTGGGCTGAGGTTGGGTATGTAACGGCTCCCTTTAATTGGCCCACTGGGCAACTACTGGGTAATGTTGCCCAGTCGTTGCCCAGTGGGCCAATTAAAGGGAGATTTTACATGCCCAACTAAAGCCCGATCAATTGCTACTAGCACTTGTACGAAATAATGTGTGAGTAGAGGGAGGGGCGGGTAAATGTCTCGCACACCCACACAGAAAAAAAGGAGGGAGAGATTTTGTAGGATTTTTACTACAGTTACAGAATACATCACGCTTACTAAACTACTATATTAAATTATAGTAAAAGTTTTTACATTTATTCCTTATTTACATCTTTTCTTCCATGTACTTTGCTTTTACAAACATTTTCCAAATAAATACCAATACTTCAAAAAAAACTAAACATCTCTGTCAAACGCAGTCACTGTGCGTGGCCAATTCAATGATAACTCACACAGCGAGTGATTTTAAGCAGCATAATGAAAATAAAAATTTTGTTGACTCTATGTTGTACAGTGCTAATTTGGATTCACACGGACAGACCAGGCGTCACACAGGTTTGACATATGTGAGAATAAGAATTGATTGTCAATGTCCATTACCATTTTTGACTCGCATTGCAATGGTGTTTTGGTTTCTATCTGGGTGTAAATATGTGGTCGTGCTAAATCTATATTTCCATTTATATTAATTAAAAATCAGTACTGATCCTAATAATGAAGACGCCTGTCTTTCATTAAATAGATAAATAGCATTATTATAATTTGGAAAACCATTCTTGTACTAGGAAAATGATGCATTGAAAAAATAAAACATTGAATTTAAAGATATCTATTTTATGTGTTACAACAAATTTGTTTTTATATTCTTTGATAATATGTAATTTATCTTTAAAAATAACGATTATTCAGTTTCAACAAATGATGATTAATATAGACTATTGTTAAACAATTAATTTCAAATCATGAAGTAAAATGTTTTAAATGTATTACGTTGTAATTATTAAATTTACTGGATTTCAAGAAAGTTCTAGATAAATTTATAACATACATGTTTCATATATATTTATACTTCTTGTTGCCAAAAAAGTAAAAACTGATGAACATCTGAAATTATAGTCACTAAGTAACACGGACTGACTCTTCATTTCGATGAACATACTTTGACGTTATTTAAAAGTTGTGCAATATACTAAAACTAAAAGTAATAAGCCATTGTCTTAGTTTTAAACAAATGTATCACACAAAGACACAAATTAATGTTTCAAATAATAAAAAATGAATATATATTATCTACTAAGTAATTGCTTCGAAATAATGAATTAAATAAATGTATAACTGTATGAGAATGTAACTGTCATTGAACAATGTATCGTTGATTACGATATCGAATATTCATATTTATTTTATATAGCGAATTTGTATCTACCTTTATATAAAATTTTTTAACAATAAAAATGTCATTTAAAATGTTTAACTATGTTTTAATAATATTTTATATGAAAATATATGTATTATAAGGATAGTGTTAAATTAAGGACAATGTTATAATTCCATAAAAGAAATAAAGCAATGTTAAAATATAAAACACCAATTTCAGTAAAGTGAAAATTAATATTTATAGCACTTATTAAACTAACATTTACTATACAAGAAATTATTATAAATTCTTTCAAACTTGTTACATTATTTGTTAAATGTGTGCGAATAAAACATTGCTTCATTGTTTCGTTACTGCGAAATTGACTGCTTGATTTACCTTTTATGTTTTTTTTTTGAACGTCTTGACTGTTCGGATGGAGTTAGCCGACCACGTTTAAAATTGCCACCCATGTTGTATAATTAAATCACAATAATTTTAATTACTGAAGACAAATACAATTCACAATTTTTGCGTCAATTCATAATCCACAATGATTCACATTTCGTTTTTTTTTAATTCAACATACATATATATTCAAATGTAATAAATAACTGCATTACATTAATATTATGTACATTGAAAAATGACTTTAAAATATAATATACACTAAAACAAAACAATTTGTCGAAAGAAAATCGAAATTCGTTAGCAACAACTTTTCTCGGTTCACCAATGTGTATATTATGATAATGGCGTCAAGTGCCTCCTGATTGGTTGTGATCGCTCTCTATACAACAACCGCAAAAATCATAACATAAAACGGCAAGATTTTTCAAGTTCAAAGTAATAAAGGAGGAGAAACTAAACATTTTTATATTACATAGGTTTCTGAATGTTTTCAAAATGCAAACAAGTAAGTTCTTTTTATTTATATTAAAATTAATAAGTAAGCATGATTATATTTTTATTTTTATTTTTGTAATTGCTTGATTTTATTTTGTTTATTGAAATTAAACTTTTTTGGTTATGTTTTTATTAATGTTTATGTATTATTTTCATTAAATTTCTGAAAGGCAAAAAATATACTTTTAAAAGAAAAATAACAAAATTGTCTTAATTAAGTTTGCATATTGATAATATGTGTAATAATTTAACAATTGAAATGATAATGAATATTTCAGGAAGTTCACAAGAGTTCCCAAAATTGAATGTAAGTAATGCCCTTTCTGCAATTATGTCGAACGCAAATACTTCGCATTATTAAGTAATCTTTTTATAATCTTTCCTTTTATATATACTTTTATACACTTATTTGTATAACTTTTATATATATCGATATTTATTTATAAATATATATTTTGAATTTATCATTATTCTTTCTTATGTAAAATTTATCCAAAATTATTTTTCATTCTTCAGTGTTCAATGCAGAAAAATGGGAAAAATGAACGTCAGTTATCCGCTGGACGAGGAAGAGGAAATCCTCAAACTCAGAATAAAGATAGACGACCGGGAAAAAACAAAAGCGCTGAACCAGAACCGGTGATGAATGTCAGTCAGGTACAATTAAAATTAACATCTTTGTTAACCAACAAAAACGTTACTCGGTTGTCTTTATTGGTCGATCGAAATGCGGTACAATATATTCTTCTTCATTGACATATATTTTGGTGTTAGCATCGTCAAGAGGTAAGAAACCTGGATCCACGCAATGCCTCGGAGAAGAGCCGAAACGCAGAAGTGCGACAAATCTCACAACAGCTCGAAAATCAAGTAGAACAAAATGATAAGAGATCTCCACAAATGCAGCAGGACCATGGAGAATCTGGACAACGTTCAAATGAACAAAATGCTCTTACTGGGCCCAAAAATCATGAAAATGGGCAAAATTTGAATGAGGTATGAATAAACTTATGTATAATGTTGAATATTTAAACTTTAAACGTATAATCCTGTAATGTAACGTGAGTGCAACAACAATATATCAGATTTTTTATATTTATTTAATCATGTGAAAGCAAATAAAAAAACACAAATCACAGTTTGTACTTAATATTATTTTATTTTTTCTAATCATCATAATACTTTTCTTACATTTCACTAATTTCAATGAGTTAACTAAATTTTGTTAGTAATACAATTTTTCTATACATTGAAAAAACATTAAATTTAAATTTGTTGAAAAATGATTTAGAATTAGTTGTACTAAAAGTGTGTCTTTGTAATAACACAAAAATTAATATACTTCAACGAATACTATTTAATGAAAATAAAAAATGAACTCATTTCAATTCGTAGAACCAACAAACTAACTTAAACCGAGACCCGCGCCAGTCGTCACAACAGGATCGACATGGGGACTCGCAGACCAACCCGCAGCAAGAGACAAATCAAATGCGACAACAAATGGATAACCAGGTCCCACAGTACGTCTCTCCAGGTGTTGACCGCGAATATCCAGTTCAGTGGCGTCAGGTTGGATATAAAATAAAATTATAGTTAGAATAATGTGCTAAATATGTATTTTTACATTAAGCGGGTATTACTTTTATATGAAGTGATTATTATTACATTGTCCGCTTGATTAAAGAATTTTGTATACATTTAAGATCGAAGCTACTTGTTTGATAAAATGTTGTAAAAAAAGATAAATTGCAAAATATCTAAATCATAAGTTGATATAATATAGAAGTCATAAGTTTTATAGAAAATACAAAAATAAACTGCGATATATTTATAATTTTTCAGTTTTTAGATTGAATTTAATTATGCACATTTATAATATGTTTATACTTAAAAGTTTGAGAAATAATGAAAATAATAAAATTGAAATTTATTTTTATCATAAAAGTAAATTATGTGCACATTTTCTTTTTATTTACTTATAATTAATCAAAACTTGTTAACATATATATATTTTAGTAACTTAATATGACAACTGTTTTTTATTTCAATTATTCTTTTCAATTGGTTTCGATCTAAATTGTTATTATTAAATATAATTAGATAATAATAAAAAAGCACATGTTTTTAACACTTGTATATTTGTCTTCATAAATGGCGTCAACCAGATGAATCAACACGTTTCTCCATATCAGTTCCCGAACTCGACACAACCCTACGTTTATAATCGGATGCCATATGCAGTAAATTTTCAGCATCTGCAGAGATTTCCATTAAACTACGTTTGCCACAACGCACCCGAAGCCCGATTGCAAGAGGTAAAAGTAATTGAGCCGAATAATTGATCTATAGATTCGAAAAATTTTTATGTTTTTATTATATTTAATATTCATAAAGTAATATTTCAATGAACTGAGTGTTGCCATTATTATACATTTTTATTTGAACATATTTAACTTTTATGAATTCTATAATTGTTTTATATGTTCAACAATAGGTTCCATATTTCAACGTGAATCAAGTACAAAACCACGTCCCAGCCCATGTGTCAGAAATGCTTCCTAACCAAGCTATGAATCTCACATCAAATGAGATTCTAAATCTAGCCCCTAACCGGACGATAAGCCAGGCTCAACTACAATGCAACAATGAACATCATAATGATGAGTCCGATCTTCGCGAGAATAATCAACTAATTCGTCAACCACATGATCGCTATGACGATCGCGCGATTGTTCAACACGAAGGTGCACACGACGGTCAACTTCATGGTCAATTTGATGGTCGACGTGAACATCAGCATGACGGTGCACACGACGGTCAAAATGATGGTCGAAAGGTTGGCCAGTCAGACGATGCACACCATAATAGAAAGGTCGATCGACACGATGATCTATACGAGGATGGACACGATCGTCGATATGATGATCCACACGACTGTCGACACGACGATCGTCGATATGACGCTCGACATGATGATCATCGATATGACGATCGACACAACCGTCGACACGACGATCAACAAGACCGTCGATATGACAGTCGACGCGAACGTCATTATGATATTGCCCGTGATCAACAAAACGATGGTCGATACGATGGTCGACACGATGGTCGACGCGATGGTCGACGCGATGGTCGACGCGATGGTCGACACGATCATCTATACGATAGTCGATATGATGCTCGACACAACGGTCGACGCGACGATCAACACGAAAATGCGTATGATCGCCAATTTGGAGATCGACACAATGATCGACATGCTGGTCGATCAAACTTTCGAGACGTGGGTATTTACGATGCTCGAGGCGAGGGTCTGCCCGACATTCGAAAGGATCATAAGCACGATCGTCATCACGCTAATCGATATTATAATCGAAACGATTATCACCGACGAAATAATCGGCCCGAGCCAGATACTATACGATACGAAAATCGGCAAAAACTTTCCAGACGCAACTTTAATGTGGAACAATGGATTGCGCAATGTAATTTAAATCTGCATTTTAATTATACATATCAAATTCAACGAATCTTATATTTTCTATAACGTCTCTTCTGTTACATTTTTATATCATTTTTATCTGACATAATTTGTACAATCAGCTTTTAAAAATGTAAACATTTGAATTCTGGTTTTATTATACATGTCAACTTGTTTAAAGTTACTTATTGTTATTATTAAAAGTGTTTTTAAGTTAAACTTATGCAACTGTAACTATTTGAATTATATTTCTTAGGTATTTGAACTTTTATCTGTTAATTTTATATTTTCAAAGAATGTAACACGAAGAAGGCATGTACTTTTAAATTGTTCGTATAAAATTTCAAATACGTATTGAATATTAATCTTGTTTCTTAATGTATCATACAGCCTATGCACATCGACCACAAAATTGTACAGAGGATGGCTTGAAACAAATTAGCCTTCGAGACAATTCTTTGAATACTGCTATAATAAGAAAGGTAACGTTATGCAGATTTGTTTAGTAACTTAAATGTATTTTATTCTGATTTTTAATTGAACTTTTTCTCATATAATTGTATTTGTAATTAATTGTTTATTACAGATTGTGAAAAATCAAGTTCGAAAAGAGACACATGTTCAAAAACGACGTCTGCAGATTTCAACTAACGCTTGTCAAATGTGTCTCAATGGACATGACAAAATTTCATGCTGTTCACGAGCTGTTGAAACTTGCACTTCAAAATGCAGTAGTTCGATTCCCTGCAATCATCACTGCCATTAGGCCTCTTGGATTTTGTCAACTTTTTCTTGGGAACAGTTCATACATTCTTTGATATTTTGATTTACAATGTTACGTTAAAATTATGTTCATTTTGCGCATTATTACATTTATAAGTTCAATTATATAAAAGATGCAATATTTTTCCATATGCAGCAAATTTATATTAAATTAAATTTAAAACTCGTTATTTTTCTTTGAATTTTCACAATTTATGTTCTTTGAACTAATAGTTAAAGTTATTCCATTGATGACATATTATAAGAGCAACATTGTAATGGTACTTTTGTTTAAACGATGTTTAATTTAATATATGTAGGAATAGTAATATTTTTTTACTTTAATTATATCATTATTGTTTTATCTTTTGGTAATTCGAAAGAAAAAAAAGGATACTCTGATTCGAATTTTTTGTTTTGATATAATGATTGCGATATATTTATAACGTTGAAATTATGTTTAAACAAGATTTTTCTTTTCCTTCAGTGTTATATATGATTTAAAGTAATTTCGTTTTTTCGCAAATATTACAATGCGCAATTATTTGTCAGCAATGTTAGAAATATAAAAATATATTTACTACAAAAGGAAAAAGATTTATGTTAATGTTATATTAAGTTGACAGAAAAAATATAGAAATGATAAAGTAATTAATAAAGTTTTACTGTCATTTAATATGTAAGATGAAAACAGTATCATGTATTATTCAGCGTTTTATGAATTGTAATTACGAATTGAATGAAAATATGTTACATGTCATCGATGTTGCGATAAAACTTTGCTTTTTTATTTATCAATAATACAGAGTAAAGAAAAGGAAAAACTCTGATGAGAATTACTTGGTTTTATTTCGTTCTGCTAGTTTTTATGTAGTGTATTTGACATGATTATTTAATTATGATTATTAAAAACATTTATTTTTTTTGCTTAATAACTAATTGTAGCTAATTCATTATATGTATTCATTACATGTACAATTATTTCTATTGAAAAAAAATAAAATGTAGGCAAATGTATCATTTATGAAAAATTGAATTATAATCTGAATATTACGTTAACAGACACTGTTGAATTAATTAATGTAAGTTTGTGATAATGTTTAGCAAAATCACCGTAGTTTCATAGCTGCTCTAAGTCATGTGTACAGCTTAAACATTGCTTTTTACTACTAAGTAATAAATATCTTTGCAAACAAATTATCTTGGAATTACTGTATCCTTTATAATTATTATATTTTACTTTTTCAATCTTCCATCATTTATTCATGATTCATCCATGCTACTTTTATACCTTTTCCTATATTTATAGTTGAACTACTAGTTCTAAGCTATTTTTATAGTTTAATAAATGGAATTACAAGTTAGTAAGTTTAATTATTATATGTCGCAAATATGGAATATATGTGTTTACTTGTTAATTATATCTTACATTTAGGAATTAGAAATTATTATCTCTTAATTAATAAAAATCATTTTTTTATAATATTATTATAAAATAATTATAATTTTATAATAATACTTGTTATTTTTATTATATCGCGATAACATTAAATAATTATAATTTCTTATAATTAAAATTTAGACTATAATTTTTTTGATAATCTCTATTTTTTTTAATTGTATTATTTAAAATAAAATTATATTAGTTATTTCATTTATTTTTTCATATCAACATGTTCCAAATAGAAAAACACGGCTGCGCCATCTATCTGTTTGTATCTAATAAAGTTTTATTAGTATGTTTTACCGATTTCATATTGAATTCATTGTTTACTTTTTGTTCATGATAACAGAACCTACTTGTAAAAATTAGTATATAAATTAACATTGTTAATTAAAAATTATGTGCTGGTTATTAATTTTAGAGTCCAAAGAATCGGTGAGTTGTATTTACTTGACATGGAACTGTTTATATTGTTTTATTTTTAATAAAGTTCTAAGTGATAATACAATCTATAATTTTTTTAATTGCAATTTTAAATTTTAATATAATACGTCAATTCGTTCACATCTACTTATTATTGACAAGAAATTTTAGCTATATTTATTGAGTAATAAGTCAGAAAAATTACAAGTCGTTTTTCAGGTGGCGGTTGCCCCTTTGACATCCTCTTAATTGGCTATATCTCCTTAAATAAGCGTTTTAGAGCGATATTAGGCTTATTTTGTGATCACGTTAAAAAAAGTTAAAAAATGGTGAAAAATGTTTGTTCTCGCGTATTTTTCATTATATTTCAAAAATGAATGATACTTAACACATTTGTGCTTATTTTCGAAGATATCTGA
>JABFPJ010001521.1:0-24928 GCA_022817425.1 Gryon sp. ZL-2020 | reverse complement strand
TAATATGAAGGTTAGGCCTCACGTATTAAATCGTATTCATGTTGCAAACAATTAATATAAAAATTGACAAATACGGTATATAAAATATAAGTAATGTATACGTTTTAATACAGTTCTGGCTGCTGGGTTTCTGCAAATGATTTATTTAGTAATTTGTTAATGACTCAATCCAGTTAGATTTTAAATTAAATTTGATTTTATAATCTTCATAGATAAGGCATTCGCATACAACTAGTCTCAAATCTTCATACTTCATATTATTACAAATTGTACATATCTCTGATCTGGCTATTTTATAACTAATATTCTTCGATTTATGTTTATTTAATTCGACAGAGTTATTGATGTCTGACACTGATTTAAGTGGATTGGATATAATAATTGACGATCAGCAGTCAATAAAAGTTCACCGAGCAACTGTGCAAGAATTAGCGAATCATTCACTTATTCAAGGTCTGCATTCGAAGGATCGTTCGAAGGTGAATTAAATAATGAATGAAAATATTTAAATGTAAAAAAAGTTTGTTTGTTTGAAATAATGATTGATTCTTTTTGAACATAGATCGAAACAGCAGTTCAAGTATTTCAAAATCTCAACATTTTGAGCGGAACAATCGAGTCTGTTATAACATCGGCATTAACAAAGATTCACAAAATTGCAAAAGAAGCATTAGATGTATCGCCATCGCAAAATACTGACACGGGTAAAAAACCTGGTCCTGGCAGGGCAATACTCCCGCCCACCTCTGTATCGTCTGGCGATTTGAGAAATCGATTTTGGAAAAATATCGAACGACTATTTCAAGAGTCCATTTTTAATCAATGTCAAAAAGTAATAATATGAATTTTAATTAAAAATCAACAGATTTTATTCCATTAGTTCAAAATTTGTTAACAGCAAAACTTATTTACAGATTGAATTGTTGCAAAAAATTTTATTAGAACATCACATAAAAGATTTTAGCGATATTTCGGAATCTTTTTGGAATAAAGTGATTACTTCTTTGGCAGATATTTTTGTCGAAAGATCAGACGGTAATTTGAGTACAATTAAGAATACAAAGAAAATGATATAAAAAAATAATATGATTTTATCATTTGAACAGAATCAAGTTTTGTTAAACAAGCATTGGAAGGAGAATATCCCAACTTGTTGAGATTCTTTTTGGATGTTAGTAAACGATTAAAGGAAAATGCTCAAGCTATTGGAGCATTTAAGTTTGAGTAAGATTATTCAATACATTTTATCAAAACTTATTGCTAGCACTACTTATTCGATACATATATTATTTACATTTTCATTCTTCAGACGCAATGCATTATCTGTTTTCGAAAACGCATACTTGTTTCGGTCTATACGTCGTTTGACAGATCCCGTTCATACTATGTTTTCTGGTGAAGAGTTGCCTCGTCAAGATGAAATCGATGGACTTATTCGAACAATCACCAGGTCATTTAACAATTTATCTCAATACTTTAATTGAAAAATAACAAACAAATTCCCCTTGAGTTTATTTAAATTAATATTTAATCACTTATTTTACAGTGAATTAAGTGTTTCCCTAGTCGACGAAGGTCTATCTATTGCCGTATCACGAAACGTTGAAAAAGCGATAAAATTATTTTGCATTAAATGCGAGCAAAGTTTAGTCACTGGTGGAGAAGCCAGTCAAGTAATTGACATGCCAACCACTGGACAACAAACCAACGTGTCTCTGGCAAACTTATTATATTATTTGGCAACTCAGTGCAATCGTGTTATGAATAACTTATCAAACAGTTTGCCAACCGAAGGGGCTACAATCATTGCCGCGGCACTTGAGGAGATTAATACACTGTCGAGAAACATACTCGCACCTTTGATTAATTCGATTAATGATGCCATTGAAAGTATTATTTTGACGATGCATGATGATCCGGAATTTCGAGAGTAAGATATTATAATAGGAAATATAAATGTCTCTTGATTATTCTATCAATAAATAATCGTAATTGTTATTTTTTACAGAATTTCCAGTCCGTTGGGTAAGGAAATTGGATGTTCATTGTACATGAGAGAATTGCAAGGATTTATTCTGAGATCCGTGAATACATTTTTAGTGCCTTATAGAAATCAGACTGTCGTTGCTGAATGGTATTAATTTTCTTGTTTTATTGATTTAAATTATGAACAAAGATTTGTGTATAATAAATGTAAAAATTGTCTTTTTTAGTTGTAAAACAGTTGCCTTCAGATGTATGGAACTGTTTGTGCGTCATGCTTGCTTATTACGTCCATTAACGGAGTATGGACGAATCAAGTTAATAGTAGATTTTGGACAAGTAGGCTGAAGTTTAATTATTAAGCTTTAAATATTATATTCAAATATCTTCTATACTGAATTTAAATTGAAACAAAAACATTTAATTTAGATGGAATTAGCAGTAGCTCCATTATGTCGCGGTGAATTAGGATCAGCAGAACAACAGCAATACAGAACTTTAAGAGCCTTTAAAGCGTTACTTTCGCTTAGCCCTGAAGAAATGGTTGAAAAAGTGTTGGAAGGTGAAGGAGAAGGGAACATTCCACCATCTTTGCTACTTCTTCACTTGTATTCTGGTGCCCCGCCAGAATTGCAATCTCCTCATCAAGTAAATTTGAAAATTAAATTATATTTTCAATATTTCGTACATTCTTCAAGATATATGAAATATTTTTTTTCCTTTTAGAGTACAGGATGGTCAATTAGTCGACTTTCACAATGGATGGATAGTCATCCAAGTGAAAAAGAAAGAATAGCTTTAAATAATGGTCCACTGCGTAAATACGAGATGATGATTCGACAAAACAATTTGCCTTCCTTTCATCCGGTGTTTCCGTTGATGAACAAGTTGATAAATCTTAGTAATCGATAAAATGTATAAAATGATTAAATAGGTTTTTAATGAAGCGGCAGTTGTATGTATAATAAATTTTTCAGTTTCAATGTAATGCTTTTAACTAATTTAAATAACTTATTAACATAATTTCACAGAAGTATCAATCCTTATAAATATACTTATAAATAATAACTATGAAAATCTCTTGAACATTTTACTGATTTGTCCATGTAAAACGACATGACAAATTCAAAAATTTACGTTCATACTGGGTTAATATGTTATTACGAAATTTCGATTTTTTCACAAATTTTTGACATTTATATAATTTTTCGAAATTTCCGACTTTTTTTCATAAATTTGTGTTCTTTTAATGCATTTTCCGGTTTTTATTTTCCATGAATTTTGCAAATTTGTATGAATTTTTGACTTTTTCACGATTTTATCTTGCATCTTCGACTTTTTAAAAAATTATCGAAGTTTTATATTTCATAAATATAAACTTTTCAGTTTGTCGCGAAATGTCCCATGTTTTAATGCATTTTTCTCAATTCCTGAGAATTCTTACTTTTTTCATGAATGTTTCAAATTTTCATAAATTTTTGATATTTTCATGAATTTGTCCAAATTTGTGTGAATTTTCTATAAGAAATTTTGAACAATATATTTTGCTGAAAATTTGTTTTATATATTTTTGTTATTCTTGTAAAATATTGTACACAAATATTTCCTGTCGCAATACAACTATATAGGAGAACGTAGAAAGAAAAAAAGCTAGTTCAACAAATAGACAAATTTTAATTTGATATCTCATAGTACATCTATCTGTCTTATCTATCTCTATCTGTATTTATATCTAAGTGTCATAATTAAATGCAAAAATAGAAAAAATCTTTTTCGAAATAAAAAAATATTCAATACTATAAATTCTGTAAGTAAGAAACGCTCACTGGTTAATTGACAGTAACCTTTGCACATAATTAGTTTTTGATAAGTACAATCCTGCGATGGTGGTAACTGTAATGATTACTGTCCAGTTTACATATTTCTTCTTTGGAGATATGTACGTTGCTGGATATTTATCCCGATTTTCGTATTCAATCTAAAAAATGTAATTATCAAAGTTAGTATATATTTATTTTATAAATATCTTTCTTTGATTATTTATATTTGAACTACCTTTTTTGCAGTATCTTTAAATAACATCAACTCTTTTTTCAATTTCATTACAGTTTTTTCGGTTTTATCAAGCTCAAACACATATTCCTTTTTTTGATCCACTGTGAAAGATAAATTATTCGATTCCATATTTTTGATACATCGTCGTATATAATCATAACTCGAACCAATGACGCAAAATTTTTTGACTAGATTGCCCAAAGTTAGAACACCATCAAAAATCCTGCAATTAATGTTAAAAAACATTTAATAAACTAACAGAAAAAAATACATTCAAATTAAAAAAATAAGTAACACGTTTTCATTTACTTAAACGAGGACTTGGATGGTTGAAAATGAAATGTTCGTGGATTCCACCGATGATTATGTAATCGTTGTAAATTCTCGATAAATTGTTGTCTGTGAATACTCAAGTCTATACCAAGTTCTTTAAGATCTTCCTCAGTCAAATTTAAGAACGTCTTTAATGTCATTCCTTTGAAAAGCGGTTTATATCTTTCGAAACCCATTCCAAAGAGAATCAATCCTACGTCTGGTAAAATTTTATCCTTATGTGTCGATTTCATGTCGGGGAACAAGTCCTGCCATGTCTCCACATTATCATCTTCACAAATTTCGAATGTGTTACTTGCACCTGACGATAATATTGCTGCAATCTGAAGTTATTTAAATTAAATAACATAATATGCAAAATTGATAAAAATTTGATTAAAATTAAAATTTTGATATACAAGAATAATTACATTGTAATATTCTTTAACATGCGCAATATCATAAGCAGTTAAATTGTGTCTGTTTTTTATTGTAGCCTCAACTTTATGTTCAAGTAACAATTTCACTATTTCAAATCTGTCATAAAGTGCCGCATAATGAAGCGCCTGAAATTAGAGAACAAAAAGTTAATAGTTATAAAAAAATAAAATTAAGATTGAATGATCTTGAGAAGTACAGATACTCACAGTATTGCCTTCTGAGTCTGTTAAATTGAGATTATGTGTTATTTTGATGAGTTCTTCGACAAACTGTGGACTTCGATATCTCGTTGATAATATTAAAGCATTTTCTCTAAAATCAAAATCACACTTTAATTAATATAATTTGAAATAATTTTTGAAAATATAAAAAAGTATACTTCTTGAAAAAGTACCTATTTTTATTGGTAGCATTTGCATCAGCTTTGGCGTTCACTAATAAATGAAGACATTCAATAGCTTTGTCTTCTATGTCAGTTTTAATTGCATTGCTCAATGACATTAATGGTGAATAACCATCTACAAAAATTAATATTAATATATTGGGCATTTTCAACTTTTTATCAACTACAGTGTACAACTATTTTATATAAATAGAATATAAATAATTGATACAAACTTGAATATTAATCAAATACTTTTATTCACCTTTATGTTTATTTGGATCTGCGCCAAAGTCCAACAACAGTTTGACTATCTCAACTTGAATTGAAGAAGTTGCATACAACATAAGATTCCATCCAGTATATAAAAATTCATCGACATTATTTCCATCTGAAATATAATGTTATATGTTAGTCTGGGAATTACAACATTAATTTGTGAATTTAAAGTAGTTCGGCCATTTTATCGACTACACTGAAATATTTACAAATTACAGTTTAAATGAAAGATAATTCAATATTATATTCACATGAGTTTTTTCAATATTTTTTACCAAATGAATTTTTAAGTTAATTCTATTTGAATGTTTAAATTTTCCTATATTGATGCATTAGTTAGAGTAGTACTGATAATGTCAATACTCGTCGATGTTTTTCCAAAATAAACGACGCTACATACGACATTGTCGGCTCTACTCTAACAAATGCATTGATATAGGAATATCTACACATTCAAATTGAATTATCTTAAAAATTCATTCGATAAAAAATATTTTAAAAAATCATGTGAATATAATATCGAATTATCTTTAATTTAAATTATAATTGGTAAATATTTTAGTGTAGTCGTTAAAACGACCAAACTATTTTAAAAACATTATTTTATCATTTTAATTATTCTTCAATTTGTTTACCTTTTATGTAATTTTCAACTGCTTCTTTATTCCCAGCCACGCAAGCTTTGAATACCTCGAATTCTCGATTTTGCTTAGCTTCAAGAGCTGCTTGCTGCTCAATAAAACTAAAATCTTCCACGTTTGGTTGATCGTCATCCTCATTGTTTCGATTATTCCAATTGATGACTCGTTTTTTAGGCCTGAAATCCTTTAAAACATATTTTAAGCATATTTTGAATCTACGTAATTCATGTTGTCGTTTTTTAATATTTGATAATTTAATTTTAGATATTTCGATGCAATTTTTTTTTGAACTCGTATCTTTCTGAACATATATCTTAATTTATATTAAATAATTTATTCGAGCCAATTAAAGTAAATTGTTCTTTTTTAATACATTTTAAATCAATCAAAATTTAGTAACTTTTCTTAATTGATTTTCAACTTTTACTTTTAAATCTCTGCCAAATCTCAGTTTCAGCCAGAATTTTATGTAAAACATTTGGCAAAGAAATAAAAGTATGTAATGTAATAGAGTAACATTTGCACGTCAAACTTTAAATTCTTTTACTTGTCCGTAAGTAAACGTTTTGACATTTCTCCTTTATCCGAAATTTATATCATAATTTAATTGTTATATACATAGTTACATATACACATAACATAAAGAAAACAAATTTGTTTCTTTATACATTTATAACTTGGATTTAACATTTTACAGTTTAATCAAAGCAAATATTTAATTTAAAACAAAACAAGTTAATTTTAACTTAAATATGAATATTCAAGTATGTAAATTGTATTTTGTTTTTAATTTTATTGAGATTTATTATAATTTAATTTTTTAAATAAATAAAATTTATTTTATATATAGAATTTATAATTTCAGTGTCATTAAAATTATGTTTAAAAAGTAGCAAGCATTTTTGAGGTTATAATGAAAAAATGCACCGCCAAAAAAATACATACTTCACTTCCGAAATAAAATTCGTCACTATCGCTGTCACTATCATCGGAATCGCCAGCAGGTCGGATGTTATATTGTTTATACTTATTCATCGTGAAAACCCTCAGTCAAAATCTCTCGTATTTGTGTTGTTTTCGGCTCTTTTTTCACATCAAAATATTCCTCACAGTCATATGTTTTCAACCGTCAATCGATCGACACTTGTTGAATCAGCTAATTTCGAATTTTAAATTATTCTATCGAAAACATCTTTTTTTAATCATTGATAATTCACAATTAAGATAATCACAATATAAAATGACAACAAATACAAATGTAAACAAAAACAATGTTTTCTGACGTGTTTCAGAAAGATAAAAATATTTATCTTTTAAAAATTACATTTTTATATTTATAATCCAAAATCAGATCTTTTGTTTTAATATGTATATTTGTTTTTTATATTAATTTAATTTATTAACAAAAATAACATAACTTGAATAGCTACAATTTAAAAGTTATATAAACGAAACTAAAATAATGTATGAAAAAGAAGAAAAGTGGGTATATAATAATGGACTGTATCGTAGACGCTGATGAGATGCGCAAGTAGACTTTTTGCTTTGATTGATTTGCCAAATGTTTCGGTGCCTTACACTCAGTCGCGTATTACAGACAAAGGTTCGTTAGAAAGCATTACTTTACTTTTACTGGCGCTTCAAATTTTTAACAAAAATTATATTATCAGTTTAAAAGGGTAAGTTCATTTTGGAACATTAATTATTAGGTTATATTTATTTTTGCTCACAATTTCTTTTATTCGTTTGACATCTTTTTAATTGTTGTCATCTTTTCATTATCTTACCATTTTTCAAGCCATTAGTACACATTTATTATTTAACATAAAAATTAATAAATACAAGGATTCATAAATTTGTTTTTAATGTTACAAAAATATTTATTTTGTAGTGACAGATCAATTTTTTGAAGGATGAGTCACTAAAATCAATAAAGTGACTAAATATAACAATAAATTATATTAAAAAATTAATTTTGTTATTTAATTAAACAAATGATTTATGATGAAAGAAATTTTATTTATAAATCTTAGCATCTGCTGCAATTTTGTAAACTTAAATTTGAAGAATAAAAATTTTATTTTATATATAAATAAAAAGAACATTGAAAATATATATCTAAGTAGGATAACATATTTTTTAGATGGCTACTTCTGTACTCGTTGCCTTTGATTTCGATCACACAATATACGAGGGCAATTCCGACATAGTGGCTCGTAAATTATTGTCATCCGACAAGATTCCTAAATCAGTTAAAGGTTTATATGAAACCGAAGGATGGACCGTTTATATGGCGAAAATTTTCGAACTCCTGCATGAACACAATATCGATGCCAAACAAATAAAACATGCGATCGGCAATATTCCTCCCGTGGCTGGAATCAAGGATTTAATTTTGTCATTACACAAGCAAAATTGTGAGATCATCATAATCAGTGACTCAAATTCGCTGTTTATTGAAACTTGGTTGTCAACTCACAAACTCGATCACGCCATTGCAAAAGTTTACACGAATCCTGCCAAGTTTGACGAAAACGGAATGTTAAAAATAGAGATGTACCATCTACAAGACTGGTGTCAATTAAGCGAAAAAAATCTCTGCAAGGGATGGATTTTAGAGTCGCATGTGAATCAGCGAAAAGCCGAGGGAATCATTTTCGATACAATTGCTTATGTTGGAGACGGACGTAATGATTTATGTCCGATATTAAAATTGTCACAAAACGACATAGCGTTTCCACGATTGGATTATGCCTTAATTAAATTGATCAATGATCCAAAGAATGAAGTTGTGAAGCAAATTGTTTGTGATGTTGTGCCTTGGAAATCCTGACATGAGATAATGCAAGCATTGCAGAAAAAGAAGATATTTTTGAAATAATCAAAGAAATCTTTTGTTTTTTTTTTGATTATTTCAAAAATAATCAAAAATTCATTTTTTTGCAATAAGCTTGCGCGAATGAGAATTATTTTAATATGAGAGGATATATGTATATAAACGAATACTAGAGATTTAATTTTGAATGAATTTTATTATAAATAATATTTTTATTGTTAAATTCGTTAAAAATTGAAGTTAAAAATGTTAAATATATTTTTTGGAATGAACTTAGAGAATTATTCTAGTTCGAAAGGATATATATGCATAAATGAATACTGAAGATGTAATTTTTGAAGAAATATTCGATAAAGAATGACTAAATAAATAAAAAAAGTCGATATATTTTGTTAACAGATGTTTGTAGAATGGCGAAGTATATTTTTATTGAGGGTATAGTTATGCGAGATATTTAAAGTGTTGTGAAAAAGAATTAATTTTGGAAATGTTAAAGTAATGTTAAGTACTACAGATTAAAATGTTTATATAAATGTATAGTTGAATAGATATATGTATATAAAAAGATTAATAGATTTAAGGAGAAATATAGTATTTAATCAAATGTTATTCAAATGTACAATTGTTGTTTCAAATTGTGAAAATCAAAGTGAAAATTGTTAAATACATCTACTTAATTTTAAAGAAAATAAACCTTTTTATGTATAATAATGAAGAATATACTAATATGAAATTGAATCTTACTTGTTATTATTTTAACCGTTTCATATTTAATTTGTATACTTAAAACAGTAAAAAAAAGGTATTCTAAAATCTAAAATTACTTAAAATATAAATTAAACAAAATGCTATTTTAAGTTTGAATTGTTTTAAATTAATATTCATATTACGTATTAAAAATGTTTCATATATCCGAGTGCATATAATACTCCACACGTGGTATTATAAAATCTTATCTAATAATCTTGCAACACGTGAAACTATTTCAGATCACGTTACAGTTTACTCATATGTAATGTATTACTTAATTGATTAGATGTCTCACAACAAATATTTAGCATGACAAGAAGATGAAGTGTTTCTTAAATATAAACTCAAATTATATATTTTTTCTTTATAGTTACTATTATTATATATTTGAATTTCAATTAAAAAACCGATTTTAATGGCTGTCGTTAAATTTGTTAAAATCTAAAGTTAAAAATGGTATATAATTTGCAGGTATGAAGTAAAAAAATGAATTCCAAACACAATGAACATTATTATAAAATGTTTATTAGTATGAATGATTTACGCTACAAGAGCACTGGCAGTTTGACTTTCATATTTCCAGTTGGATGCCAAAATGCCCTTTGATTTATAGTAACGGCCCAATCTGTGGATTCGCGATTCGACCAAAATTAAGCGGAATTTGCTGTCAGTATCCTTACGATTCCTTTCCAAATGTTTACGAATTGATACGGCTTTTTTAATTAAACAGTACAAATCTTCGGGTAGATTTGGTGCCATTCCCAAACTTTTCAGGATACGCAATACTTTATTTCCGGTACGGAAACGTACTTGGGCCACTCCATGAGAGTCACGAAGAATTACACCTGATTAATGAAAAAATAGAAATAATTATTATAATTATGATTCTTTACATTATTTTTCTATTATTACTATTTCCAATTATTTTTAACGTACAAAAAAATTTGTCATTAGCCACCTATAATGAATATTACAATGTTTCTTCATATTCACCTCAAAGGCTAATTTTTTATTTTGCAAGCATTCTAGGCAAAAGAAGAACAAATTGTTCAACTTTAGCTGGTAACTTGCAACAATATTATTTTTTATTATAATAACTATTTTATATTAATATTATTATTATTATTTCATTTGCTTTATTCAACAATTAATAATGATGTAATTTGTTTACCAATTTGGGAAGCTGTGTGGCCTTTAATGGCAAGCTTTTGAATAAGCTCAACACAATCTTCGGCAGACAATTTCAGCCAGGTTGGAACTGATCTGCGGTATGGTAGTGCTGACTGGGAAATACCCTTACTGCAAAAAATAAAAACATCTATTAGTTACTAATTCTTCCAAAAGTTTATCGCAAAAATAAATTATTCTTTCCAATGTATTTATTAGACATTAAATGCAACATAACCTACAAAAACGAATTTAAAAAGTACTAATAATAAACAAAGTTAAGTTATATAAAATGATAACATTCTCCAAATACACAAAATTACGAATAAAAATTGTGTATATTTACAAAGTTGAAAGTAATAATAATAACAGAAAAAGTAAATTGAAGTAAGCGAAAAACACATGGCAAAAACGCACAGTATTCATTCATGTTGTTGGTAAAAAATGTGAAGTTTGTTAGATACTTTTGTGATAAAATGGAAAGTAAATAATGTAAAAGGAGAAAAAAATGTTTAATAATTTGGATTATTAGTCGAATTATTCATAAAAATAAGTATTTCTTACCCAGGTGCGTGCATGCGACCCATCTTGGCAGGAAATCTGGGACAAAAGAGATACTAGAAGTTCAGCTACTGCCTTCCTCTTTTCTTCTCGTTGTAATGTCGGGAACACATAGGGATAATAAATTTAGGGATTTATGGATTAGTATAAAATTTTCTAGAATGTATTGCTATCTTTATCAGTCTGACAAGATTTTATATTTGATTCTCTTTCACAAAATAAAACTAAGCAATTTAATAACTTCTGATAATTTATAAATGTTTTAACAATTTATGGTAATTACTATATTATTTATTAAAAATTTTAACTCGAAATGGATTATAAATTTTTTTTGTATAACAAGAACAGACTTTTGTTACTAATAAAATTATTTAAACGTATACATTTTATTTAAGTAAAAAAATAAACTTTTCAACTAAATTATTATTTGATATTGTTTCAGGTATTCATTTGATAAATATTAATTTTGCTATAATATGAGTGGAAATACTTATCAATATGTTCTTAAATCGCTAAAAGGAACGGAATGACCTTGAAAATGGCAGTAATACAAAGTAAATAAAAAGTACAATTAAAATAAATTTCTTAGTTACAAAAATGTTTATTCGTTGCAGAATGTCCTTATTATTTATTTTTTATCGTAAAAACTTTATTTATAATGATTAAATGCTTCATTTTATATGTTGCAGGGTAAGTGCGTAAACTGCTGGGGCTTCTGCTGTGTATCCTGGTACCAAAATATTATCCTTATTCTAATATCAGTTTTTTTTATTAAATCAATTAATCAAAATCAGTTAGTATACAATTTTATATTATGTATTCAATTTTTTATTTAAAATTAGCTATTCGTGATATTTTGTAATATTAGCTAAATGTTTTTATCAAATGATTTTCAAATTTGTTTTATAACGAAATACTACGCGAATTGCACATTTACCTTTATCAACGTTGTATCTACGTGGAATCAACGCAGATTAAGGCGAATTGTCTATTATAAGGATATTGTAGGATTTTTAAAATTATGTTTAAAAGTATATAGAATTATTTCGTTTTTATTATACAAAAATTACAAAATAAATATGAAATTTCACTCACTATTCACTTTTGTCGAGGATTCGATTTCGATAGTTACAGGCCCATTATTTTGAATATGAACTTCCATCATTGCTCCGAATTCACCATCTAAAGAATGAAATCAATAATATATTCAGTAAAAAATGCAATGCACAAACATCTTTTTATTAATTATTAATTTCAATTAGTCAATTTTATATATAACTAACTAATTCATTAAAATAAATAAGTAATTACCTTTGATGCATTCAGTTTTATACGATTTGCCAAGTTTATCAAGCAACTCTAAATATAATTGTTTCGACTCTTGCGCTGGCATTGCTCTATGAAAATCCAATTTATTTCCTTTCATAATGTGATATAACGTGAACTGACTGACACACAAAACCTCATACTGCTTGTCGACAACACTCGCCGACCACCTTTTGTCATCCTTATCAAAGATTTTTGTATTTAAGATTTTCTTTACTCTGAAAAATGTCATTAGACAAAATACATATAAATTATAAATAATATAATTAATAAATAATTGTTATGATAAAAAATTATAATAATTACAAAATTACATAAAATTTGATTTTATTAATTATTTAACTTACATGTAATCAACATCAGCAGAAGTGTCATCACGTTTAATACCAATTAATACACAAAGTCCTTTGCTAATACTGCTAATCGTTTTACCATCAACTGCAAACATAAAAAATGTAAAAATAAAATTTATTGTTAAAAATGTGTCTTTTTTTATTTTAATTTCAAAATAATAGATGAGTATAAATAATATAATTATTTATTTTAACCTCTTAAGATGTATATTACCTGTGACACTTGCTTGCGTTACTCGTTGAATAATAGCTTTCATCTTTAAAAGATTAATATAAATTATTAAATTAAATTTACAATTACTTATTCTGTTTCTTAGGCCATAAAGTTATTTTATTTTGATTTGCATATAAAGAATCAAACATTTAAATCTGTCTCTTGAAGAAATATTTAGCAATTTTTGTCGGTAAAAGCGAAATTATTCATCTGACAGATATTATGACATAAGAAATGTGTCAATTGTAGGGACTTTTTTGTTTTATGTTATTAATATGGCAATATTGAATTAAAAATCCGAAGAGAGAAATTCAAACATATAAACTTCGAAGCTTTAATTATAAAAATTAATTTAAAACATTTAAACTTGTCATATGTAAATTAATCATAAATATATAAAATAAATGTAATAATTAATTAATAAATAAATTAATGGTTTGTTAAGATGAAAGGAGCAAAATATAAATTATAGTTTTATAAAATATTGAAATCATTTTTTTTAAATCGCTCGTTTCATCTAAGAATTGTTCAAATTACTTATAGACGTATATTTTTAATAAGCTATATTTATTAAAACCTATGTTCGAAACTAATCTAGAAACAAACGAAATTGTTGTCATTAAATGCAATTTATTATGTTTGCGTAATAAGTGCAGGCCCTTTTCAAGGGTATGATAAATCAAGTACACTGATTTGAATCCACATACGCATTATAATACGATAATGATCTCTTTCACAATGTTTAATTGAAATATAATTTTTGTTCCTTTTACTTTGCTTTATAATCCAATTTTCGTTCGTAATTTGTAATATTAAACCCAGTTGCTTTATCCTCGCTCTTCATTCTATTCTTTCTCTCTCTCTTTTTCTCTCTCGTTTTCTCTCTCTTCACAAACATGATACAACGTATAAAAATCAAAAAATACGAATCGCCTCATAAACTAGATGATTTTTTGCTGTTATTTATTTATTTATTTAAAGTAAACACCACTAGCACATTTCGCAGTGTCACGTCTTTACTTTCTACGAATTATTATTTAAATACAGTTATACTCTTTGGTTGCAACTACTTCAGCTTCTTCTGGTTATACGTAAGCTGACAGGCAAGAATCAAAACTTATCACAGTTTGGAATCAATCGGAATTAGAGTGTGCCATTTTTTTCCTTTTTTGTGCGATAAAAAAAACATTGACTGCTCGACGATATTGAAACACGATTCTGAAAATGCAGAAGTGTTGCAGCCAATTATTTAGTTGAGCCTTTATTTTTTCATTTTTTCATTTACTTTTTCTCTTGTTGCTATTGATTACAAAGTAGTGCATCGCTGTAAGGCATTAATATAGACAAAGCTTGAATTATAGGATTATTCACTGTATTTCTATTTTTTTCCTTAAATGAGACATTACGGCGTTTCAAAAGTTGAAAAACAGTTTATAAAGTTACATTAAGTCTTGAAAGTTAAAAGAAAATGCAACAAAGAAAAAAACATTTTTGAGATTTGAACATATGCCTCTCTGTTCTGGAGTTGAATACTCTGTTTTCTTTCGAGTATCAAGTTCAAATCTCCTTAATTTTCTTTTTTTTTTTTCTTAATTTTATTAGTTTTATAAACTGTTTTCCTATTTTGTGAAAATCTGTAATTCGGACATGTAGGATCAAACTTAAATAACATTACAAGTGTGAAATTGAAGTCAGCGGGACTTTGCACTTGGTTTCACACAGAAGCCTGTTTTACAAAAAAATTACGATGATCACTAGTGGACACAAATTTTCAAAAATATCTATCTTAGGGATCGCGCCCCATTTATTCGAAAATAATTTGCCGTCTAAGGGAGTGTGTCGCAGAATCTTTTGGAGTATACCTTTCATGTATCTTATTTAAAAAATGTTCTTTAGAAAAATAGGATGATGCAATATTTTGCGAAAATTTGTGTTTATCTAAACTATCGCTTTAACGATATGTTATCCGAACAATGACGATTTTTTTCTTTTTTTAATCATCATAATGATTTTGATAAACATTAAAATTGGAAGTTCTAAAAAAAAATCGTCACTATTTGGACAAATCGAACAAAAAGTCGCATATTTGAAAAAGCGTTCCATTAATTTCGCAATCCGGATATCATTTAAGTATATTCTAACGTTGCATTATCTTAAGTGATCTTCGAAAGAACCCAAAAACTTTGGAAATCCCGAAATTTAAAGTCAAACTTGAAACAATCACAATATTACAATTGAATATAAATGTACAAATCAATCAGATAACTGAACATTCCATTAGAACCGATTAGAAAGGCAATAAGTTCAAAAAGTCTTCGCTTGATATTAAAAATGACTTCAAACCAGAAATGATTAATTTAAAATTCAGAAACAAACAACTTTGAAAATCGTCATCAAATAAAAGTTAAAACACGTTTTACGTTGACTGTCTGACTGGTATATCTTAGTATGTGTCTTAATGCATAATTGAGCAGTTGATTTATCTTCCCTTTTTTTATTCAGCTGTCGCGAATCAGTTACTTTCTATACATTCATGATATTTGTACTTATACGTTTAAATAATCAATCGGCGTTGTGATTTGTTCATTTTTTTTCGTTACTATTCAGTCTTTGCGACTCGTCGAGCATTAATATAGGTAAAGTAGCGACAGTCAACGTGATATTTCTAAAATCAATCAGAAGATACTCGCTCTTTTTGTTCGTTCTTTCGAAATCATAACTTTACGACGTTTCTTTGACATAAACATTCGCACGCTCACAATAATTATCTGCAAAGAGGTTTGATATTACATTTTGTTCAGTCAAATAATAATCGATGGATTAAAATGAAGATGAATTTCAAGCATATTTTTCTAATTGCAAACCTCTAATACAGTTTAATGCCCAATGTAAAAGAAAGTTTCACACTTAGCTTCTAAAACATAAATGCAGCAAAAATCAAAGTAAAAATAAATAAAGCTTTAAATAAAATTTTTAATCTTCATAATCATTTAATAATTTACAAGACGCAGTTATTGACAGTAAAAATTAACACACAATCAATGTCAGTGCAATAAAAGAAATGAGAATAAGATTATCGATAATTACATTGAATTGAATGATAAATATGAATATATTATTCTTACGGTGGAATATAATTAAAATAAAAATACATTGTGACTTTCATCGAACGTATGATTTGGATTGTTAAAATTAATCGTTCGTCTAATAACATACAAAATTCATTCGCAGTTTTTGTGACAGTTTGATTGTCGAATAATTTCTATTTTGAATAATTAATGTCATTGAATAAAGAGACAAGTAAAATATTATAAATTTTGACACGACTTCATACAACTTATCACTCGCATTTACATTATAAATTCTATACACAGCAAACAGTGATATTAATCGAAAGAAGACGTTATTTCCGCATTTAAAGACATGCAAACTAATTTTATTATTAAGTCTGACAATTTTTCACACGCTAATTTCACAAAACATAAAGAGTTCACTGCATTTTTAATTCGATTTTTATTATTTTTTTAATTTTTTTTTTCTTTTAAATTTAAAACTGGAATGACCAATGATGTTAAATTACTGAGAGTAAAAATTAAAAACTGCAATTTTTATTACATACTTTTTTCAATTAGTCATTCCAGCAAATCCAAATGATCAACAGTTATTTACTTTCGTGATAAACAACGGTTGAATATATACCAAGTATCTCATTCCAAAAAACAATCGTAAAGTCAGCTTTTTTTATTATATAATACTTAAACTGCAACAAGAATTTAAAAACTAACACATTAACATTACCATTATCAACTATCCATTCGTTGAATGAGATATGCAATGGAATAATCAAGATATGTATAAAACGAAGCAAACAACGCAAACCTACCGTTTTAAAAAATAAGAACGATCTACAAAGGCCTGCAGTGTTTTTTTAGTTTAATGATAAACTTGAAATTTGATATAGGTGTTGATTTTTCTAAAAAAGAACTAATTAAAATATAAAGAAAGTAATTTGATGGCAAAACATAGATGTAAACAAAATTATAAACGAAATCGAATAAATGGACGGATGTGAAAATCCAAAAAAGGTAAACTAAAGGAGAAGAAAACTAATAAGGGAAAGAAAGTTGATCATTATACTCAGTCTTTTATGTTGAGAAGTGATAAGTCAAATGACTTTGTACACAGGTGGCGCTATTTAAGTACTGTAAACCTTTGAGATGTTCTGACAGTAATATATTATATATACACAGTTATACTGTAAGTTTGCCAAAGATTCAATGAATAACGAATAACGCGAGACAACACGTGATCTGATAAAGAATAGTCTCTTAAATTTTGGCACTTTGCCACAAAAGTTGTTGCCATTCTTATTTCTTTCAATTTTTATTCATTAATTTCACTTTTCCTTTTTGTTTTATATTTTTTCTCGAAGCTTACTTGAAACTACTTGCCGAGACCACTGATTCAAAATTAATTAAGCTAGATTCTAAAAATCCTAATGAGAAATTAAAAATGATTTCTCATGAGAAATCAGGGGTAATGATGAGGGAGTAGCATATTGGGGATGAAATGATGATAATGGTCTGAATTTTGTGGTCATGAGATTAGGCAGTTTCTGGATTAAACTCAATTTGTTGATCTTCGTCGGAGTCTAACACTCCAGCGTCGACACGGCCGGTTCTGGTCTTTTGTTTAGCGCTGGGTGTTGGTTTTTTTTCTTCTTTAATCTTGTATGGTGTGATCCCATTGTGTTCTCACTTTGATGAACACTGGATACAGACTAAGAACCATGTACGCGCCGAACTCTGCGAGTACTCGTGTAAAGACCCTCATCGTTCAAAGAGAAAATCATTCAAAGAGTTTTTGCCTTCTCAAGTAGATCATTGATAAATTTCTGAAACAAAGATATTGTTTAGAAATTAAAAACGACTTGAAAAAACAAAGTTAAAATTGAAATTTTAATAAAGTTATTAGTAACAAGCATAGTGTTTGATAATCATTATTTGAAGATTAGCATTTTTACATTAATATTTAAATGTTAATAGAAACATTCAAATAAAAATGAAAACATTGATAACACTTTAAAGCGATAGAATAAAATTAACTTCATTGACGTGTTAAGTTTATCAAGTACTTTGAATTTTCTTTTCGTTATATTTTTTTGTTCTTTTATTTATTAGAGATTATTTTATAAATAGTTGTGTCGCAACTTTTAAACTATCTTTAACGCAAATTGACATAATGGAACCAGCGATGCACATAATTTATATAAGTTAAAGAGTAATTCTGTCTTTAAAATATCATTTTTAAGCGCATTGGCGACGTTCCAACGCCAATAATAATGTTTTGGTTGTAGAAATAATTTTCTTTTGACCGTGGATTTGCATTGGAAATCACAAAACGCGTAGTTGCAGTGCAATCACACGAAATTAATTATAAAAAATATTAAATCAATATTTTTAAAGGGATTTTGATTAAAGACTGTAATTAACATAGAAAAGCAATTTTATATTATAGATGAAATTAAAAATGCTTTAAAATTAATTAAATAGAGTTTACTTTTTATTTTCATTTTGCAGAGTTTGTTTAAAGTAAATATTTGTACAAGAATAAGCAAGATATAATATATGAAGATGAGATTAAATATTACTATAATAACAACAATAATTTTTCATGTTTACGTTTATTTTCCAATTTGCCAAGTAACTGCTGCTTATCGAAAAATCCGACCATAAAGTGATCGCGTGTCCGAAGACGCGATTTTTTAGAGCTATTAATTCCTTTCCAATATGGATAATTTAATTTTTGATTCAATCGAATGACTTTAATGTCTTATCGAAAGAATGTTTTCTTTCAATTTGCCGACAAACAAATATAAAAATGAATTCAAAGTTCACTACATTTTGAAATATTGTCGTGTAAAATTAATATTTATTAATAACAAACAGTATGAATATATAACCGATAATATTGCGACATTTAACTTATTTTTATTATTAAGTATTACCAGAAAAACTGGATTTACGATCAAAAGCATAATCTAGTTTGACGTTATTGAAAATCTCAGGGAATGTGAAAATATAAACCTTAACAACCAGATGTTAATGTCAGTGCATGAAGTTATAAACTTGTATGTCATACATCGATAGATAAATATAATATAAGCATACGTCAAATATAATAAATGCTTCATTCAAAGATATGATACAATCTATTATTCACGTTAAATTTACGTCAATTTAATCTAATTTCCTCCAAAAAATTGACGCATTTCTTTGATTTTTGATTAAAAGGTCTTGAGATATCAGAATTACATCTATATTGTAATTGAAATAAAAATGTGTATCTGAAGATATAACCACATTTCCTAAAACAATCGGACTTAATTCTCGACGTAAAAAAAATAAAGTATGTAGATAAATTGTAATTCATAAGCAAGAATAAAAAAATGAAAAATCGATGAAAGATAACGTCGCTACTATATTCATTGATCACGTGATATGCAATATATACTACGATATTGTTATCAAAGTTATCACCGTCAGTTGTGCAATTTTATGTGGTGCAGACGAAGATACGGTATTTCCATAATTTATGTCGAAGTATGTCTAACGAAAAAAAAAGACAAAAAAATGTGTTAATTAAGATATTGCAAAATTTTGTTAGATATTAATGTATGACAATGATTTTTTCAATGATTAATTTTTAAGCATTAAATTAAAGCTTAGATATCAACAAATTGTTGAAATATGAGATCTATATATTTTGTTTGTGCACCAAAATTTGTGCATAATTAATTATGTGGATTATGATGTAATAATGAATTGATGTAATAGTCTTGAAATATGTATATACAACATTTAAGAAACAGTTTGAATTAAATACATGCAGCAATCCAAAGTTGAGATTAGAGAAACGTCAAATTCTGAAGTTTAGTACATACTTTCACGTCATGAGGTGGTTTCTTCGCGTCGACTAATAAGCCCTAAAACAAAAATGATAGGTCATTAGTATATCAACAATATAAATATTAGTAAAACATTAAAAACAAAACAGATAATTCCAATTCCACTTTCTTGGATGTGTTAAATCATATATGAACAAGATTTCATATAATAATAGTTTAAAATGAAGATTTAAAAATTATGTTAAAACTTTAAGATAATATTAAATTTCTTATTGCAAATTGTTTTTTCATTCAGAAATCCTAAATTGAATTCAAAATAAAGTAAATTAAGGTTTAATATAATTTATTTTTCAACTGTGAAGATAACTGTTTTTTCCTTGAGAGTCTTTATTAAATAAAATTAAATATACTTGTAAGTAATTTCGTCTATGATCATCGCTGTCCATATCGAGTAGTTCATCGATATCGACTTCAACTTCCCTTGTTTTGCCATTTTCATTCTGCAAAGACAATTTCGAAGCAACAAATTAATCCAACAGTGCATAAAATTGAACTTAAAGAATGAGAAAAACACGGAAGTACAAATAACTCACCACAGATTCATAAAGTTTTTGCAACTCATCGAACAGCCACATTTCCACGGCTAATCTTTTGCGTATGAGGGACATCTGATGTGATCCGTATTTGGCTGTGAGAAATTTCTCACGACGCTCCTTCACCTCACCTTTTTCAGTGAACGCGACGTGCAAATTAGCACGCGCGGGACTGCGTTCGGCCGTTAGAACACCACCACCCTCCATTTTCGTCTCTAACAGTACTGCAAAAGTAATTTCAATTTTTTTTGTTCTTTATTATTGTTGTTTAACTTTTAACTATTTGCTTGTCATTTTAAATGCTCTTTAACGGTAAAAGGTGCTTAAGTTAAATGGCTCAGATTGGATAAAGTAAAATCCATTTTTTTGCTTCCTTCTCAGTTTACTTCTTCAAATTATGACTCACTATTTGAAGTAATTACTTGACTTATTATATTTTTATTGAATTGATTTTTAAAAAAGGGGATTAAATGTTGAATTTATTTCTATATATTGTTTGTATCAGATTAAGTGAATAAAGTAAAAATGACTTTTTGATTGAATGCAAAACGAATATGGACGTTTTTATATGCATTCCATTCCATAAATAAAATTGCTGTTAATCTTCGGCATTGTGATCGGAAAAAAACTTGAGAGATGAAAATTATTTGTAAACTTTATTGTAGGATGTTAGATAAGAGATTATGACTAAAGACATTGACATGCTAATGTAATTTCTATTTTTATTTTATTTGTAACATAATTCTAGAAACATATAACGCGTTTAAAACGTATTAACGAAACCTGGTTACACTTAACTTATAAGTGTTTTCATTTCAATTTACGCCGCTTTTAGCATATACACTTTATGTTAATCTATGTGAGATTTTAATGTTCGACTTTATCTGAACTTTATCGGAATTTCATGCGAAATAGAGTTTGTTGAGTTACTATTTTTTTATTCATTAAAAGAAAGAAATATTGTTTAATTAAATTATAAATTATTGTATAAGTAAAATGAAGAAAATAAAATATGATATATTAAAATAGATCGATGCTTCGAAAAGAACGACAAAAGCAGTATAAAAATGTGTCATTCGCTAATCACTTAAGAACTAATTACAGGCAGCGCATCTGTAATCCATAATATGTCAGCATGTATGAGAAACAATAGACTTTTCTTACTTGGCACATTTCTCTATAAATCATGTTTAAAGATCTTTCTTTTGTTTATAATAAATTGAGGCAATGTTTAATCATTCATTTCATAAATTAATAATTAGATTATATAAACTATAAAACTACTGTTTTTAATTATTAAATTCTTAAATATTGTCCTAATTTGTTTCTTAATCAATCATCTTTTAATGACGATCAATTAATTTATACAAAGAAATGAATGAATCTTCATTGATCCCATTTTCCGGGTGCAAAAAGGTTTTTGTTTCAGCGCGAAATAAAAGGATGACTTTCTCACGCCATCGTCATATCAATTTTAAATAAGGTATTAACCTTTTTTCACGAGCAACCAGTTTGTAAACTTAAATTAATTTAGTATTATTACGATACAATTAAATAAAACCAAAATCATTATTTCATTATAAATAATTATTGTATTTCATATTTAGCTTCATTATTTTAAGATATTAAATTCAATTTCAAATTTAAAAAAATCAAAAATTACACCAGTGACTTTTAAAATGATTGAAGATTGTATTTCAAGTTTTAAAAATAACTTTTTGCAAAAACGAAAAAACAAAACTTGCCAACTGATGTTAAATGTTATTCTCTCTCGAATTTTGCTGTTGCAAAATTCAAGAGATAAATATTTTTAATATCCGAAGTCAAATAATGTTATAACAACTGTGAATTAAAAAAGACGTAAATGTGTAAATTATGAATAAAAATGAAAATGTTTTGTTTTAATTTTTGTCATAAAATGAAACAAATTTGCACGCTAATATATAATTGATGTCAAAGTGCAAAAAAGGCAGTTAAAAATAATTTCCCCACTATTAAGTATGTAGTCCAGTAATCTATCGGAAATATCGATCAAAACAAAAATGATATGTGTACTCAAACAAGAGTAATTTCAACTGACATTTCACCTTAATAAATTATTATCTGTCACGAATTTATTGTTTAATATCCTGACCAAACATACATTTTTTATAATACAAAATAACAAATAAATTCACATAAATCAAACAACGAACACAATCACAACTGTAATTCATCAAAATGATTTTATTTTATCGACCTAATCTTCAGATATGTATATTAATGACTAAATCAATTTCACTTTATTGCAGTTTCTAAGCAATATAATTTTAATTTTCCCTCAAATAATTAATAAACAATAATTTATCTAAAAAATAAATTAATTCAATTTATAAATAAATAATGCATTAATTAATTTATTTAAAAGCAAATTTGGTAAAATTTACATTTCGTATATCATGATTTTATATTCCTGACAAAAATTGTAAATGAAAAGCATGCCACTCGATCGATTTAGCGTGATTTCCACGGGACAAATCAATGGAACTAGAATGGCATGCAAAACACAAACAAAGCTGTCGAGTTGGGCTTTGATTTCATCCGTCGACGTATAAAATCGCGAATATCCGGTGCGAGAGGATAATCGCTGGATACTTCAGCGTGGTAATGACATGCCACCAGACATGCATGCATAATGCGCGCTCTTAAGGAGACGCCGAATGCATCAACACTAAATTGCAATCCACTTTTTTTTTCTTTTCTCTTATTATTTTTTTTTTCTTTTTTTTTGTTGATATTCACGTAAATTTATTTCTGAAAAAGCACCAAGACGAAAAAGACGAAGCAGAAAAAGGGAGTAAAAATGTTGTATTTTATAAATATACTCACAAGTTGGGGATCGGAGCGTCTGAGTGACAAAATTCGCACGCAATTAATTATTTGTTTACGCGAATTGACGATGAAATTATAGGAACATTAGGAGCGCGCGCTTAACGAGGTATCGTGTACGATTGGTTAACGCGCTGCGATTGCCAGCGGCGAATTTTATCGACGGACTCACAGCAGCAGCGGCGACAGCGTTAACGGCGTACAACAAAACACTTTGTTTCACGCCACAAAGAACATTCATTCCATACAGACATACAAGCGCGACCGAAAGGTTAACCCCCGACAGCAGTTCATTGCAAACACGCCATCCAACTTTGAATTCAACTTTAGGTCAGCGTTTGCAATGCATTTCATTTCAAAAACTTCCACCAATCATATATTTTGTTTATGAACAATTGAAGAAAAATTATTACTATTTATCATTAAATTTTTGTATGCATAAATTAAAAAAAATAATTTAATATTAAATATTGAATATGCAAATTTCAAAATGTTAAATGCAGTTTAATTTCGTTTTCATTTATTACAAATAAAGTTCTTATCCAAAGAGATTATTTATAATTTTGACATAAAATCAATAAATTCAAACATTAACTTAAAAGTTTAAACAAGTAATTTGTCTCTGTCTTTATCTTTTGCATATATACATTTTCTATCTCTTTCGCACTTATGGCAGTGTATAAAACAGTGTTATCCCTTGAATTTAATTGTAAATGAAAAAATGAATAAATAAATTAATACATTTTTAATGTTTCTTAAACATCAAAAAATGTCTTATCATAAATAAATCGTTGTTTAAAAACTCTACAATTTAACAATCATAACATCGCAAATATCAAGGATGGCGATGGCTATCACGGGGACGTACGGGATGCCCGAATGATGATTGCGCGATAGATGACAAGTCGTACAAAAATTATAAGGCAAAGTGCTATACCGACAAATATGCGATGTAAAATGTAGTCAGTTTAAACGTCGATAAGGCAGTTTTATATTTAACGAATGAAATAAAATAAAAGATTATTATTATTGCATACAATGTGTTTTTTTGTATATGTTTAACAAAATGAAACTGTATAGAATAATATGTTAATTATGTTTGAAGTTTGTAAAAGAAAAAGGATAAATAATAGAGAATTAAATATAATTTATTTTGAAAGAAATAGATTTTAATGGAAAATATATTAAGTCAAGTCAAGTTATCACATGTGCACTACTTTAAGATATGAAATTAGTATTTTGAGACATGTTTATTGAATA
>JABFPJ010001520.1:0-24943 GCA_022817425.1 Gryon sp. ZL-2020 | reverse complement strand
TTATTTTTTTTTTTTTTTTTTTTTATCTTTTTACTCGACAAAATTAAATTTCAAGAAATATTTTCTCGACAATAACAATTATGTCGCAAATCTGGTTTTTCGACGGAAAAGAAATCCTTTCTTTCGTCATGACGTACTCAATTATTTCGGAAATGAAAAATCGTGCTCCAATAAAATTAATTTTAATTTTATTCTTTTACATATCATTTGATAGAGATAACAATCAACATTTTTATTTTCATTTGTTTTCAATTAATATTATGTTTCTTGAACTTTTCTTTTATTCGCCGAACAAAAAATGTTAATGAAGATTCGAAGTAATTCAAAATGTGAAAAAATAAATGATTCCTTTTAACCCAATAATTAATTAGAATGAAGTTATTAGCAGCTTTTTATTTTGCTTTCACCAAGTAAATTCGCAGTAGCACAAGATAAAAATTGAGTTTATTATGTCGATTAGAAAATACACAATCATATGCATATAAAGATTAAGTTGTGTATCATCTATAATTTTTCACCATTATTATTCAAATTGATGGAAATGTTAAAATAATATTTCAACATTATTCACCGAATAGAAATTGTATCAATTTGCAAAATCTGTATACATTTCGCAATATGCAAATCAAACAAATCAATACACATTTTTATGTTATGTCATTTTAAATCAATATTTTTTATCAGTGTTTGACAAAATAAAATGTTCACTTTCTGTGCAAAAATATCCAATTTATTTGTAGATAATACAGATTAGTACATTATCGATCACATTTATATAATTAAATACTTGTCTTTATAAAAGATGTCGCTACTAATCAAGTTTATATTTTTTGTTTTTAATTTCAGATTGATCAAAATACAAAATTAGTTGACTAAATCATGCATTAATATAGATGACGAATAACAAGCTTGGTTTAATAACAAAATTCAAAAAGACAATTTCAAAAAATATATATATTTCCAATTAGCTCTAATTAGATTATAAATAAATAGCTTTTTAAGGTGATTCTTCAGCTATGTAAGAGCAAAAAGGATAGAGCTAATGGTGACTCGATTAGTGGAAAAGAGAAGCCGTGAATTCGATTGAAGAATCACCTTAATGAAACATACACTAAATCAAACCTTCATTTAATATTTAGATATCCTTCAAAAAAAGAAAAAAAAAACTTTACACTGTCACGCAGAGATGAAAACATTCGGTATGAAATAGTGTGTCAACTTATACTTAAGAAAATCAGCTACAATAATTTTATTGTAATCTGTTCATTTGTGTGTATATATTACATAATCATTTCGTATAATGTAATCAAAATCTCTCTGCAATTTCTAAAAATATAAGAATATTATTTATTTTATGCTATTGATCTAAACAAATAGAATTGTATTAATTATATATATGTTTGAACTATAAATAATATATACATGTCATCACATATTATACATTGTAGAAACAAAAATTTGACTTGGAATAAATAGTGAAAAAAGAAATAGTTGGAATAAATGAATATGATTAATTTGAAATTGTGTTTGTTTGATTTGATTACGTAATGTATAAATTTGCTTGTTAAACTTGTTTTGACGCTATGAGCGACGGTTTTGTTCATAGCGTGACCAACGAAGGGTTATTCGAAACATCAAACGTTTGAAACTGGATCGCTGGTGCGGAAACAAAGTTGCCTTTGGGTTTACACAGTGTTTATAGACTTACACGGCTATACGTAGAAAGAACATTTCGAATCAAATAAAATAAAGGATTAAACAGCTGTTTAGTTGGCATACGTCTGTTGGCTGCCAGCATAGTACCTTTTATCTCCGCATATACGTAATCCGCAGTCTTTGAAATGTTCATTAATATTACTCTCTGTTCATGCGAAAAAGTTCAAATTACTCTAAATGAGTGAAACATACAATTATTCTATGCACAGATTTGTATGAATAAAATCGTGTAAATGGATATATTCTAATTAAACATTTTGTATTTCATATTATTATTAAGATGACAAAAATGAATAATAATTTTGTTTTGACTAATCTAACTTTATACAAAATGCAAAGCATTCCAGGAAGCGAAATAAACAAAGAAGTATAAATATGATTTGGATTTAATTTGTGGTTGAAAATGAGTAACGGGTGTTAATTGTTATTGGTGAAATGAATAAAGAATGATTTAAGATGCCTGAATTGCGTTTGTAATTTGTATGTGAGTTGCGCGCGTCGCAGCGTTATTCAAAGCTAGCCGGCAAAGCCTGAGTGGTGGTGGCAGCAGCTGGCAGGTGGTGGTGGTGGTGGTGGCGGCGGCGGCGGCGGCATGTCCATCTGTCATCGTGCTGCATGTGTATACGTTGGTTGTGTTTAGCTCAAGAGATTTCGTGTCATTCTGTCAATCGTTACGATACGTCAGTCACGTTATCCTTCTGAAGAGTTGCATCGTCTTGGCAATAATGGACAACAAATCGCTTCTCATCGGCGAACTACGTGAAAAATTTTTCAAACGACTCGAAGACGAAGGACACAAATCTGAATCCAGTAGGTGCAACCAAAGTGCTTTTCAACAACCATTCAATCGACAAACAAATTATTTACAAAAATGATCATCATTTTTACATCTTCTATTTAGTTATTAGCTTTTCTTCAAAAATACTATATATATAATTGTTAATAATAATAATTTGTTATCAAACATAACCTTGAATTACGTTACATATGAGCAGCGAAAACGACACAAAATAATGTCTTTTTTTTTTTGTCGGAAAGTAATCGTATGCAAGGCAAAGGTCGAGTGTCAAAACAATTTTTTGACAGATAAAAAACTTTGACAATTTTTATGTTAGTCATTACGTATTTTTGTATTATAACATTTTTTTGTTTGAATGTATTCATTTAAATTGTACAAATATCATCTTGAAAAGATAATAAAATGGTACTTTAAATATTTGACTTAAATTGCAGAATTTCATTTAGCGGATACTTTGCGAGTGAAAACTCGGGACGATTGGCTAAGACGATTTTTGGAGCACAATGATTATAATATGCAAGAGTCGTTGGACATGTTGTGGGACACTTGTGAATGGAGGAAAAAGTTTGGAGCCAACGGTGAGAGATATGTAATGATGTTATGCAACCAACGTACTTTGAAACATTTCAACTCGACACGACACATCAATAGCCACAGTTGCCTTGTATTTTTGACCTTTGGCTGTCGCTTATTAGAGCGTCAATGTACCTCATCAATAATTTATCATTTAACAAAAATCATTGTTTAGGTCCACCCAATCAACAATCACCATGTTCCAATTTTTACTCATATTATTTTGTTTCTCTCTGCTTCATATTATATACCTTTTAAGAGAAAAATGTATTTCTTAAATATACACATTTTTAATCCATCTTTAATTTAACAATATAAATCTTTGTAGATTATACGTGGCAAAAGTTCTTCTAGTGTTCATCAGAAACCATTCCATGAAAATGGATTGGCTTTAAATTTATATAAACAAGTAACTTCTTATATCAAGCTATACGATATCACTCAACTGTTTCATTTCAAGAAATTCGATTATAGAGAAAGAGATATAAACTTTTATCATATAATATATGTAGATATTGTAAATGAATTCTTTGTAACCAAAACAATAAATTAAATTAATATTGCAATATGTAGACATGAATAAAGTGTAAATGAATCTTTCATTATTTTTCGCACTGTCACTATTTCATAACACAATTATATGATTTATAAAACTTGTGACTTGAGTCGCAATTTTTTGTTTCACTAAATGAATATTCCAACAATACAATGCAAATATTTGTACATATTGGTTAAATCAATTGATGAATTTTGTTTGCATGAAAGTAAAGATTAAGAGAGGTCAAAACATTTCAATCAATTTAGATATTTGTATAATCAAAAATTATAATGTATAATTATAAGATAATAAATATTATTTGTACAACTTATTGAACATTAAAATATCTTTGATTTTGACAGATATTACTGAAGAGAATGTGAGAAGAGACTATCTGGAGGATGGTATTTGCTTTCCTTATAGCAAAGATAAGGATGGAAAAAAGTTGTTCGTCATTAAATCAAAACTACATGTTAAAGGAGTCAGAGAATTTAGCGAGTTGCAGAGATGTATTGTCTATTGGTTTGAGAGATTAGAAAGGTACATTATTGTCACTTTTTATCCATTTTCAACTTGTTTAAAAAGGTTAAAATGAAACGATTTGCCTATTTTCTTCAATAACCTAAATATAAATATATTAATAATGTTTTTTTTTTCTTTTAGAGAAGGACATGATCAAATTTCGTTATTTTTCGACATGGCGGAAGCTGGTCTCTCAAATCTCGATATGGAATTTACAAAGTACTTAATAAGTTTGTTCAAGTGTTATTATCCAAACTTTTTAAACTACATAATTATATTAGAAATGCCGTGGGTATTAAATGCAGCGTTCAAAATAATCAAAAGTTGGTTACCGGCCAAAGCAATCCCGAAAATCAAATCTGTCAACAAAAATTCATTAAAAGAATTTGTTGACCCTGCTGATTCGCTCAAATGTTGGGGTGGAGAGAACGACTATACATTTACATTTACGACTGAAGCTGAAAGTGCTGTTAATGGCAAATTAAATTACAATAAGAAGGTATACATTCAATTTATCCTTCCATAAGGGGAATGAGATGGCAAATATTATTAACGATTTGTTGCTTTTAGGTTCACTTTAACGAAGAGTCACCAATGGCAGACAAACCAAGCACTAATATTGCAGATAAAGAAAAAAGTAAGATACAATGCGTGTAATATATAGATACTGTTATATTATGTTATTTTTTCATCTGTTACGTTTTAAACTAAAACTAAAGTCCATTCGCCTCATATTATGTAATTATACTCAATGATTATCTTTTTTTTAGTGATTGCAATCGATCCTGAAGTATTAGTATTTAATAGACACATGGATGAGATATCGTGTACGTTTGTTTTAAAAAACATCACACAGGAGAAGCCTTTATCTTACAAAGTAATATAATCATCACATAAATATATCTTTTTTATATCAAAATATCCAAATAGTTGAAAATGAGTATTTTGTCTTGTATGATTTCAGCTTAAAACGACTTCGCCTGAAAAGTTTCGTGTTCGACCTTCAAGTGGGATTTTAATGCCTGGTCAACAGTGCACGGTCAAAGTAGTTTTGCAATCCGGATACCATTTACGTGGATTTCTACACAACGATCGCTTTTTGCTCATGTGTATTCCACTTTCCAACACAAGCCTCTCGAGCAGTGAATTAGCAACTTTATGGAAGGTTTGTTTTTAACGTCTTATGTGCAAATGAATAACATATTTGATATATTTTTTTTCATTACAACTAGCGCCTTCTTTGTAGGAAACTGATGAAGAATCAATAGAGCAGCATAGACTTTTATGCAAAGAAGCGAAAAATGAAAACGGTGATATTTCCAAACACGGTTTACTTTCATCGCATGATAGTAAACATAATCTCGAGTCTTTGTTTCATAAAGTAAGATATTTCATGCATTAGCTTGAATAATTTTTTAACTTTAAAATAGTTGATAGTAGTTCTTTTATTATTAGCATAGTTACAGTTTTAAGCTAATTGGTTAGTGTATTAGAATATCTTTTTATTCATTTTAGGCCTTAAAAATTCATTCTATATGCATATATAAACTTATAATTATATTTTTAGGTAGAACACAATCAAGAATGTTGCGAGAAGATCTTCAAAGAAGTAAGGACAATGAAACACTTGTTGATAGTTTTAATAATCTTAACTATTGGAGTATGTCTTGTCGCGGCATACTTAATCAGGATCGATCTCAAGTATTCATTGGAGGATCAACATTGTCGACTGCGCAATGAATGATGCGCGTATGAATATGAATTCTAGTCTATATATAACACGATGAAAAGTTCAACCTAAATTAAAAAGCCAACTGTTTCAATAAACGAAACACGATCATGTTTAATTTTCGCAAGTAATTTTTAACATTGTTTTTGCAATGAACATTTTTCTATTTAAGCATTCAATTGCGTTCTCTTTTGTATGTAGATACGCTTTCGATTGGATGCGATTACTTTTTCGACTTCAAATTTGAATGAAATGAAAAGAAGAATCATTCCGTATGAACTGTCCATTCAAACTTGAATTCGATACCGTAAACTCGGGAATAATATGGGAAAATATTCTAATTAGTCTTACATTTTTTATACAAATCAAACTTTTACTGTCAATACAAAAGTTACAAGTATTAAAATTTGATTGTAAAATGAATGTAATCCGAATTAGATTTGTATAAAAAAAAGTATAAAATAATTCTTCAATTTTACAACTTGCCTACTTCTTACAGTACAAATATGAAGAACCTTACATGGTATTTTGTTCTATGAACAAAAGATTATAGAAATGTTCGTTGATTAATATTTGTAGCAATAAATTTAGCACAACAACAGAAAGAAGAAAAAGAACCACAAATAATCATTAAAATGGTTTAAGTCACTTTTGATTAAATTAATTTAATTACAAGTCGCATTTTATGTTTTAGTATTACATTCATATGTCGGATGAGTGTGTGTATTTGTTGTATGCACATGATTTAAGTAAGTAAAGTTTTCTCACATTTAAACAAAGGGGAAATGATAGAAAAAATAAATAAATAAATAAATGGTAGAAACAATCTGCCTCGATTGTATTTTTGTAAGCTTTTGTACGGATAAGTCCTTGTATATAGAACTTTGAGTGCTATAACTTTCTAGACTGAGGTCCGAAAACATGAATGCAGTTTTGAAAGTGAATTAAGTTTTCGTGTT
Source organism: Gryon sp. ZL-2020 (assembly GCA_022817425.1). Taxonomy (NCBI): domain Eukaryota; kingdom Metazoa; phylum Arthropoda; class Insecta; order Hymenoptera; family Scelionidae; genus Gryon; species Gryon sp. ZL-2020. Next base: position 18,107 of record JABFPJ010001520.1, on the reverse strand, counting down.
GAAATTTATGCAATATGTTAGAAATATGAACACCAAATGGCGTATAATTTAATAAAAGAAAATTTAATGGCAAAAATATTGATAATCAAATTAAACATTAAATGTAATACGATTAAACTTTGTTGGAATGTAAAGAATTTTTTATTCGAGAGCAACGAAAATTATAATAAATATATTGCGATCGTATTTTTTTGTACATTTGTCATTTCTATTGTTAATTAATATTTTGTTGCCGTTTTTTAATGTCAACAGATACAATTATTCTACAACTGAATTTATTAATATATGAAAAATAAGTTACGTTACCAGACTAGTAACAAAAGTTAGATTAATATTGTATTGAAATAAAATTAATATAATACAATTATCATTATAAAATATCTTATCTTTATTTTCCTATTAATCAAAACATGTATACCAAATGGAAAATAAACTATTCATAAAACATTTTTAATTTACGATAACTAATAATAGTGTCATTTTGAAATGGGATTATTTAGCATAAATACTGTCTGATACTTAATTTTACAGAAGGATGCAAAACATTTTTTGGCATGACTGATGATGATTCCAAGTAATACTTTAGGTGATTGTTGAGCTATACTGGAGCAAAAAAATAGAGATAATAGTGAGTCGATTAAAATAAGAGAGAAGTAGCGATTTTGACTGAAGAATCACCTTAAGGTCATTTCTTTCAGTCGAATTTGTTACGTCACTTTTCCACCAATCGATTCATCTAAGAGATCTGCAACTCTTAACTCTCTGTAATAATTGAAAAGACTTTAGAATGAAGAGTAGTCATCAATGAGTTATACAAAGTTTGAAGGAGTTACCAAAAGTTAGAAGGAGTTATAACTTAAATTTGGGATAAGTGAGAGTTCCAATGACTAACAAAGTATTACACACTTAGCTTTAATGTAATGTAAAAATAACAAAAAATGTATTTAGTGGTATCCGTGCGCCTGTACGTGGACAAATGTTTCATCATTCACGCGTCACGAAATGTTTCGCTGTTGCAGCAGGACACTTTTATAAACATGCACTCCGAGTTTGCAGAAATCCGATTTTTACATTGTCAATCTAGGGATTTTCTTGATTAGTCATTGGGTGTTTTAGACTCCGGAGAGTAATTAGGGACATCATACAAATATGCAATAAACATCTCTTCAATGTGATAATCCGGACATTATTTTGACAATTTTCATAAATAATTATAATGACAAATATAATGATCATACATTACATTGTTATACATTACACATCGGATTTGTCGCACACACATTTTTTCTTCATATAAATATAATAATTGGTGCATAAATAGTATTCACCTAAAAGTCGTACAATAAATAGTATTGTCCCTAGTTGAGGACGATATTTGTCTTACCAGTGTAACGAAAAGTGGGATAAAAGTGGCACTTTCCCTCCCTAGGGATGGAAAGTAACTAGAGTTAACAAATCTCTCTATTCACTTTAATTTTATTTTTTCTTAATTTTTTAGTCATACAACTTTTACTTTTTATAATCCCAATTATACAAAAGCAATGTTCAAAATGTGTGTTCAGTTACTTCTATAAGGTTAAGTGAAATCTGTGCAAGTATTTACTAACTATATTAAATCGAATAACATATTACATATTTCTGTAAGAAAGCATTTTATTGTAACTGAGTTAGAATGACTATAATGCCAAAAAGTTTTACTGCATCCTAAAATTGAATAAAATATAATATAGGATTATGCAAATAAAATTGAATATAGGATTTTCAATCTAGTTGAGATTAAAATATTTTTGATTCTCTTGCGTTGTCATTGCCCTCACCGCGCTCCTCGAAAACAAAAATAATCAAAACGCATGTAATATTTGTATGTTTTTTTTATAGAGAAAAAGAAATAAAGAAAAATATTTAAAACCCAAAAAAGCTTTTTGCATTTCGAGAATAAATCTTAATTAAAATTATTTTTTTTTGTATAAATTAAATAATTTAATTTAAACAAAAACCTTTAATAAAGGACAATTTTTGGAAAATAAATTTGTCTGTTAATTTCGTAAGATTTGATTACATAAACACGATATAAAAGTCGAAGAATCTCTCCACCTTTAACATCATTCGAGTTTGATTTGACTCATTTCTAATAACATTCCATTCCACTTATCTCTAACATGTTAATTTGATCAAATACCAATCTCTTTTATAATAAAAGTCAAACTATTCATTTATTATCCAATCAAATCATTTGCTCAATATTCCAAACAAAATTTATTCATTTCTAACTTTGTTTCTTCTTGTTATTCTTGTTTTATTTTTTAATTAAATTATTGTAAATAAAATAAATCATTTAAAATTAGAGTAAAGACATAAATTCATGTTTATATATAATTATATTAAAATTAGTTGAAAAAAGAATAAAAAAGATAAAAATGGTTACAACATCAATGTAATAACTATCGTCTAATTAATAAAGCATTAAAAATGTGAGTTATTAATAACTCACTTAAGCATCCCAGCAACTAAAATCAAATATGAAATACTTTATTTTAATCACCAGCACATTATCGTTTCTTTTTAACTAATTGGCCATTAATTATAAGCTTTTTAATCGTCCCAGTAATACTTTCAATTTTGTCCAGGATTCTAATTACTATTATTACATTTCCATCTTTCAATATAAAATATCAAATTCCTCTATTTCAATTTTCAAAATATTTTTTCCAATATTCTTTTACAATGTTTCTATATTGACAAATAAAATGAAGGAAAATTGATAACATTGAACAATTTAAAAGATGTCGTGTATATATGTAAATATAAAACAACTTTTGCTATATATTTCCAAACTTATTTATTTTTAACAGATATAATAAATAATTCGAAAGAATATATATATATATTCCACGGTGAATAAACACAATAAAGTCATGTATAACTTTTCCCGCTTATTATAACTATAACTCGAAAGGAAACCAATATAAACAAATTACGTCGGGTTTTTGTTGGAACTTAACTTACTCGTTAATTAATATTTCATTTATCATATATATTATGATAAATAATATTATATATTGACAAAGTCATTAGCGGACGTTAATGCAAATGTTTTAATATACACGTGATGATAAATTTGGGATATTGATAAAGAAGAACAGATTTAAACAGATATTTGTTTTAAAAAAGACGTTTAATTGAAAAATGTCGTAATATTTATGGATTCAAAAATGGAATCAAACGTAGAAAAAGCCAAAAAACATTTCAATTGCAGTGAAATACTAATATAATGGAACATAGCCGAATTGCATCCGGACATATGATATGCATGGATATGGGTCCCCGAGCTATAATACAGTAATGTATGATCGTATTCATTTCAAGTATATTCGGATGTGTTTTTGGATTTACTTCGTTTGCGTTCGGACCTGTTTAGTTATGTTTAAATTGACTTCAGGTATGTTCGGGTATGTCCGCATTCACTTCGAGTATATTCGAATGTATTATCTTATATTCGGATCCACATTAAGTGTATTCGGGTGTGTTCGATTATGTTTCAATTCATTTCAATTATTCAATATTTTTCAACCAAATTTACCCTTGACACAAATTTTGTACACTTCTTATGCAAAATCTTGAACACGTTTTTTTTTTTTTTTAATAAAATTTGATAATGTTATTTGTCGTGCGAAACATCGACTTTGCATTCATTTTATAAATGGCTCTGCTTGATTCAAATAAATAAATAATACATTGAAATAATTGGAAATTAGATTTTTTTCTTCTACTCGAAATCATTTTATTGAATCACGCGAATATTCACATGTCCTTAAATGATTCAATCATCTTAAGATTGTTTTGCTTTTACTTATTCACTTGTTTATAGGCTTGCACAAATAATATATAACTAACTAATGAATTTGAAATGAATCTTAATTGTCAAAATTTGAGCTTTCTGTAACAATCAATTTTATATTTTTGGAATAAAAAATTGTCTAACAAATGACTTGATATACAATTTGGTAAAGTAAAGGAAATTTGAACGAATTCAAGATATTGCATGATTTATGTATTTTAAATAATGAATAAAAAAATGAATCAATATCCTTGTTTGACTTTTTCTTTCGTATAAATGATGAAGAATGATTAAATATAATAAAGATTTGTATTATTGAATGATATTGAATTGTGGAGGATGATCCTATTTATGAATAAGAAGACGTGCGAACAATGAATCGAGAATCGCGTAGAGCAAGTGAACTCGCAGAGACCGATAAAAGCGTGTTTTCTCGGTCGTTGAGACGGAGGTAGAAAGTGGTCAGCCAATCGGCACCGACAAGTCGCAGCCTGTCGAGACGAGGGGCTTCACGGTGGCAGCGACAACGACAACCTCTGATTCGGATCTACCAGGCAGGTAGTCGCGCGGATCACTTGAGTCTCGCTTGTTTGTTTCTTTCTTGTTTACCTTTCGCTCCGTCCTTTTTCTTATTTCTTTCCTTTTTCTTCATCTTTCTGCCAAATCTCACACAAGACTGCTAATCGTCGTTCTCGCGTTCTGAAATGAAGTTCCAGAAAGCGGTGCTTCTTTGCACCGCCGCACTTATTGTCTCCGGTAAGTCAAACCACAAAAAGTTGAATATAATTAACTTGTTATGAGACACAAACAATTTTGCATTCGATTCCTTGCAACTTGAACGTTGCAACATTCATTTTTTATCATATTTATTTTTTATTCAATTTCCATACTTTTAATCCAAACTTACTCTTTTATTTCCATTTAATTATTTCTAGAATTAAATATTAACATGTTTTTAATAATTATGAATTCATCATTCAACAAATTCTGCAAATAATTACACTAAGTTTGACGCATTTTTATGTAATTGTAATGATATGCTCCGAAATGGTGAAATCATCAATTCGAGATTTGACGTTCCTTTTTTTATTCTTTTCTCTTTACTTTTTTATGGTTTTTTAATTCTCCTTTTTTTCCTTTTTTTTATCTTTTTTATGAGTTTTATTGTAATTTTGATATGTTTATGTTGAGTTAAAATTAAAAAATGTTTTGAGTGGGTCCTTTTTTGTTACTTTTTGATTATGATAACGGATGTTGGTGTATGTGGATATTCGCAGCTGCATACGTCATTGCGACTATATACATGCCGCACCTTCACTTTCCAATTTACTGTTAGTACCTGACAGTTATTTATTTTTATTCTTTTTCGGACCTTTTTTCAAATAAGTCAACTAATTTTTTTATTACTTTTCTGCAAATTTCATTTTTTTTGCATTTTTCCCCCAGAATCATTATGTATTTTATGTTTATATATTAAACAAATTTGTGAATAGTCAAATTAAAAATGACTAAAAAATAACATTTATTTAATGTAAAATTTAATGTAATGTAATTTAATGTAAAAAATAATATTTGTATTAATATACCAATTTTAAATTCAAATAATAATTTATTTATGACAAAGTTCAATTAAAAAAACATTTGATTTGAATAAGATTAAAAGCCTCTGATTAACACAAATCAACATTTTCCTACAAGTTCTAATAATTATTCCATACATTTTTTATTTGTCCTGATTACGAAGTTAATGATAAATGGCATTTCTTCTCCATAAAATCAAAGTGACTTTCAAAAATGGAAGAAAAACAAACAAAGAATAAAAAATGAGTTGAACTGAATAGGATTGTTTGCAATTTGCATAGAAAATGGAATGTTAATTGTTAATTGTTTGCAGCGTTTGGTCAAAAACAAAAAAAGGATGACGAAAAGAAGGATGAGGAGTTTGTTTGTCCTGCGGGTCAAGGCAATGGCAACTTTGCAGATCCGGCGACTTGCCGACGATTTTATCAGGTAATTTTTTTTCTAAAAAAATATTAAAAATATAGTATTTATATGTAATCAGTAGTTAACAAATATTAAAAAACTAACTTTGTAACTAAGTGAGGTATTTCAAATGTTAATTGAATTTTGAAACTAAAGTATTAACTAAGTTATTAACTAAGTTAAATACACATAAAAATTATACAACATAAAAAATTACAAAAAATTAATTAAAAAAGAAATAATAATAAATTTTAGTGCGTCGATGGATATCCATATTTAAACAGATGTCCTTCCGGTCTGCATTTCGATGATATCAGCAAATTTTGTACATTTAAAAACGAGGCAAGATGTGGTCCCATTCCGACAAGTAAGTTCCCATTGAGTTTATTAACAATACAAACTTTTCTTGTAAAAAGTGGACTGTAATAGAAAAACGGTATTTATTCACATTTTCTTTAAAATTCGAAAGGGAAAATTAAAAATGAAAAGAAACATGACGAAATCCCGATGAACTTGTGAAAGTATTAAGAACTGTAAATTATACAGAAAATAATCAAATGATGTATTCGGAATGTATGCCGCAAGAATTAGCATTTAAGATTAACATACTTGCTTTTCGAATACCATTGTATATATAATTTATACATTTAAATGTATAAATATATATTTGTATATATCTATATCAATATATATGTATATATATTTCATTTATTTATTCCATGTGACTAAGAATCCACGTGATCTTTATTTAATACTTACTATTAAAATCATGTTCTAAGCCTTCGTCCTTTTACATGAATACATTAATTTTAAGTGGATTCGCGTGAGTTTATTAATAGCAGTGAAAATCCATTTAAGAGACAGCGGAATCTATTTCTAATTATTTCCAACTTTTTCAAATGTTAAATTATTTATTAAATCTTAAACATTTCAAATAAAAGTTTTTCGTATTAAGAAATTGCGAATTAATTAAATTTTATTATGATAAAATAATATTTTGTATTTTTCCAGCACCAGCTCCAGTGACTGAGCCACCCACAGATTTAGCCGAAAGATGCGACACTTCACAATGCAAATTACCTTATTGCTTCTGTTCCAGAGATGGAACTATTATTCCCGGAGGATTACGACCCGAAGAAGTACTTTATATTTAGCAAATTTACATATATCATCTAATATAAATATTGATAATAATACAATGTAATGATTCTTATGATTAATCATTTGTTGCAGACCCCACAAATGATTATAATGACATTCGACGGCGCAGTGAATCATAATAACTTCGATCACTATCAGAAAATTTTCTCCAAAGAACGATTGAATCCAAACAATTGTCCCCTTAAAGGAACATTTTTCATTTCTCACGAATATTGCAACTACAATATGGTACAAAGTTTGGCTCATGATGGACATGAAATTGCCACTGAAACTATCTCGTAAGTCAAACAAAGATTAAGAAGCAACATTATTTTTGTATATTGAAACTAAAATATGAATAGTAAAATATTGAAATAATAATATTGCAGATTACAAAAAGGCTTAGAAGACAAAGGCTATGAGGAATGGGTGGGTGAAATGATCGGAATGCGGGAGATTCTGAAGCACTTCAGTGACATTTCACCGAGTGAGATCGTGGGAATGCGAGCACCTTATTTGAAGCCTGGACGAAATACTCAGTACAAAGTGCTCGAAGACTTTGGTTACATTTATGACAGCAGTGTTGGAATTTCCCCAAGCAAAGTTCCAATTTGGCCTTATACTCTTGATTATAAAATTCCACATGAGTGCAAAGCTGGAACTTGTCCGACCAAATCCTTCCCTGGTAAAACTAACATAAATATATATCCTTACTATTATATACAAATGAAAAAATGTTTCATTTTTATGTGTAAAAATAAAAATATCAAGCTTAATTTAAACACTTTTATTTAAATGACTTAATCAATTTTAATTCAAGAAGATATATATATATATAATTAGTTAAAATGTTAAACAATATAAGTTAGCATTTAAAAATAAGCAATTTTCTTAGTGACTAAACTGACTGAAATAATTCCGGTCCTATATACAATTATTAATATTACTAAGCTAAATTTAATATAGTTACTAATATACTAACTACAATAACTAACTAATAACTAATTTATGAATTTGTTGAAATATTTTGCAGGCGTTTGGGAACTGCCATTAAACGCTCACTACGTAGAAAGTTACGAAGGAGGCCACTGTCCATACTTGGACCAATGTGTGCTCCACAATCACGATCCCGAGGAAGTTTTCGAATGGTTACAAGAAGATTTCAGTCGTTATTATGAACAGAATCGAGCTCCTTACATGATGCCTTTCCACACAAATTGGTTCCAAATCAAAGAACTTGAGCGCGGATTGGCCAAGTTCTTGGATTGGGCCACGACATTGTTAGTTCATTTATCATCGAACAATTCATTAAATTAACTAAATTAATCTAATAAAATATAATTAATCAAAATTATACAATTAAATAAAAAATGACTATGAAAATTATGTAAATGTTTTATTTTACAGGCCTGATGTTTACTTTGTAACAGCAACTCAAGCATTGACTTGGATGACGGATCCAAAACCACTAAGTGCACTTCACAATTATGAGGGATGGTCTTGTAAGAGGAAAGACAATATTCCTGGACCACCTTGCAATAATCCGCAGAAATGCGCTCTAGATTTCAAACCTGATGGTACTAATTTTACGACAGTCAGGTAATTGAAAATCAACAAAGTAACATAACATAAATAAATTATTATAATTTAAATTTAAAAAATGGCAAAAATGATTTTATAATTTTAAATGAAACTTAAGCCTTTGAATTACTTAAACTGTAATTCAAAATATAATATAATATTTGTTATTGTTGCTGTGCAGATATTTGGAAACCTGCAAAGAATGTCCAAACAAGTATCCTTGGCTGGGTGACGCCCGAGGAACCGGATTAGCAAATGACAATTATACTCCAGAAAGAGGAGACGAAAAAGAAGATGAAAATGTGGAGTAAAATTAAAACTGAAAAAAAAAAAAAAGAAAAAACGTGCTGGTCAACAAAGTTGACATCCATTTTCACCAAAACCTTTAGCTTCCTTTTGAGATAAATGAAAAAAGTCAAGTTCCGATTTAGATTTCGAATTCAAATAACCGACCATTCGATGTTATTTTAACGACTAGTCTTCGTCCTTCGAAATCAAGAGCGTTGCATTTAGATTATTTAATTGTTTTGTTTTTCTGCTTTCTTTCTTGTTTCATTTCAATTTGATTTTGTTTCTTTGTAATGTATATTGTATTTTTGGAATTGAACTCAATTTATATATTCAATTTTACTTTGATGTTTTATTTTATTTAAATATATAATAACAATCGTTATCATCGAAGCAAATGATGAAAAACGAGCATATTTGGAATTCAGACAGAGTTGCTCAACTTTTCAAAAGCTCTTATTAACAATGTCTAGGTTTAACTCAATTTATGTACATAAGTTTTATTTGTTGGATAATACATTTTTTACCACTATCCTTCAAATTTTATTTCAATCCTAACTCAATTTTGTTTCTCTTTAGTATAAAGAAAACAATATTTTAGAAATTGTCCATTCAGTTTTTTTCTATAAAAGTAACAACTTTAATTAACGAATTGGACTCCATGGTTCAAAACAATCTGCATATTTTAATGGCGCTGAAAAAATGAAAACGATTATACAATTTATGTAATAATAAAATTCCTTTTTTAAATAGTTAAATTTAATTCAATATTTTGTACGTGAGTAATTAAACAATTTTTATTTAAAACTATGCTTACGTGCTTGAATAAAATCTTGTGGATGTTTAATGATATAATCTCTTGTCACAGCAGCTTGTTCTTCGTCACGAGATTTAATTACTTTATTATAAAATGTGCCGAACACCAAAGGAACTGCTAATGTTAGACCAATATGTTGCTGCATACCTGAAAATAAAAAAATAATAATTTATGAAATATAACAATCCTATCCTATTAATATATAAATTTCAATCAATGTTTTTCTGTCTGTTTGTCGTTCTTATTAGTTCAAATTTTGTCAGTATGTAATGTCAACAATGCTGAGTGTCATGGGATATATATTTTAAGCTTATTCTAAACATTTTAGAAAACAAGTTTTTTTGTCTAAAATCGGGATGTTATAGGAATGTCATAGACTGTCATGGAGATGTCATAGGGAGACCATAAGAAGTAACTTTGTTTTCATCCGGGCGAAGCCGGCGATTGAGTTAGATTTTAATAATTTTTTATCAAATATATATAATATATATATATATATATATATTAAATTTAATTTTGTTCAAGTATCAAAAGGTTATGGTTATCTAAAATGTAAAATTATAAAAATAAAAAAAAAGAATAAACTTTCGATTTATGATTCAAATTTAAAAAAATAAATATAAATACAACTATTAGATTGCATAATCAAATGTTTTAAACACAAAAAACATTAAGATAAAATTCCCATTTAACACAAATGATAACTTTTTTATTTAATTTAATTAGCTTTTTTAATTACCAGAATAAATGGGTCTGCCTCGCATAAAATTCATAATTAATGCACTTCCAAAGCCCACAATTCCGCATGTAATGTAAACGCCATGTTTATACAACAAGTTCTTTTCTTCGTAAGGTTCGAGTAACTTCAAGGCCCATTGAATATCTGGATTGTCAGCCATCGTCTTTTCCTTTTTATTACCCCCAAAAAGTCAGACGACAGTCTAACTTTCGATTTTGTTTCTGAAATTGAAAAATATTCTTGCTTCCTTACAAAATCACTAATCTGTGTAACTTATTGTGAAAATGGAGCAATGAAAAATTAAAATTATATAGATGGCGCTTTTCATTAATAATGTATTCTGCAAATTTAATTTCTTATACAAAAATATTATAAACAAATTTAGCAGATTTTAATATATATATGTTATATATATTTTAATTAAACATCAGTTTGTTGTAATTTTACTTTAATAATGTAATGTTCATTATTTTGTTATATTTTTTCTTTGTCTTTGATGTAAAGTAAACAAAGATAAAAATACTTCCTTCAACTTTTAACATTAAAAAATAAATAAATTGAATAGAAAAAATTTTTTTGAATTTAAAAAAGTGCATTGTTTGTGTTTCAATGTAGACAACTCCTTCTTTTAATTTCGGAAATAATTATACATTGGTGAAATTATGAAAATGGAATAACATCTGGATATTACAAGTTCTATGGAACATTGCGGCTGACTAACGTAAACAACAATCTGAGTTAATTTGTGCGAAAGACTTTACTTACATGTGCAAAATATTCCAATTTTTACACTAACCAACGTACTTTTAAGAAGCTCTAAGTCAATTACATTTTTTTACTTAATTAATAAGAAAAAAAATACAATTAAAAATGCTTGGAATAATAGTCTCCGGTCGGTTGGTAAGTTTGAGTTTCATTCAAAATATTCTAGAAACTCGGCACGGATTTTGGCCCAAACATTTCCATTAATTAATGTGTCACTCTTTTTATTTGAGATAATATTTTTGGCTTTTTTTTTTAATTTAAGTAAATCATTTGTTTTTGAAGGTGCAAACTGACTTCCAACAAATCGGCGAAAATCAGTTTTTATTCACAGTTCCCGATGCGGATAATATTAATCACATTGTGGTATTTTTGACTGGATCTACCAGTTTCCCTGAAGGTTTGGGTGGCGCAGGTAAATTAAACAAAAATCATATTTTGTAATGAAAATAACTTTCAACTTAATTATATTTTAAAAAACTTAATTAAAGTAGACAAATGAGTAAGAATGGAAAACACTATCAATTTATATTGATTTTTATTAATTTTTAATTCATTCTATTCAACTAAAAGTAACTTAAAATAATAATATATATATTTCATAATTAAAATATATATCAGCGTCTGTTTATAATCCATTTATATTCCTAATCATTCATTTTCTTTCGATTGAAAATTTTTTGGAAAATTAAAAAAAAATATTAAAAATGTATTTAATTATAATTATTTAACATACAAAAATATCTAAAACAATCAATTTTTCAATTTCTGTTTCCAATTTGAATAACATATGTTCAAAATGTATGCATGTTTAAAATGTATTTCTTTTTTAACATTTAAAACAAGTTCTAATATAAAATAAGTACAACTTTGTATTTCTTTTAATTCTATTTCTATTAATTTAAATTTATGAAAACAATATGATTTCAAAATACCTTAAAATAAAATGTAGTTTTGATAATGTATATTTTGCTCTAAAAATAATTTTGTTGACAGTATATTTTAGCTGGCCAGACCCAACTTCTCCACCAAACTGGCAATTTCTGGGCTACATTTCCAATACAAAACCGTCGGCAATTTTCAAAATTTCCAACTTAAAGAAGAACCACGAATTCGAAAACAGTAATTTAGGTATTTTCGGAGCAAAGATCTCACACGTTGCACAAATCGGTATCTCAGTGGAACCATTGGCTGTGATCGAGCAACAAGCTGTGATCGTAAACGCAACAACGCAAAGCAACGAACAGACTAGATTCGTCGAATTTGCTCAAAAAATGCTGGTCAACTTTTTGAATTTTGTCTCGAGTTTTACGGTGACGCCACAGCAAATGATAACAACGCCAAATGAAAATTTCGTGCCACTTTCTGCGGTACAAAATTGGTATCAGACGTTCGAAAGACGTTTCCAACAAAATCCGAACTTTTGGAAATTCTCGTGATTTTTTTTTGATTTTCTTTTTTAATGCAATTTAAATTATGAACATTAATTTTGTTGCCATTGCAATGGTAATTTTTTTATTACATTACAAACTGAAAAAAAAAATAAATAAATAAATGATGTCATAAGAGATTTGTAAAAAAGGAAAACAAGATACAATTTCTATTTTTTTACCTCTTAAACTTTGTTTGTTTTTTTCTTTTAATATACAAGTATTTAATTGTATTTGAAATATTTGATTAATAAATCGTTTATGTTGAATTGTAAACTTTGTGTTCAATTTTTCTAAAAAATTAAGAATATGATTTCTATAAACAAACTTAGTTTAAATCATTTACATTACATTACTTTTTCTTTTGCTTGAATACTAATTATTGATTAATTATTTCATCATTTATAATATAACTAAATAATAAGGGCATAATGAATGTATTTATTTTTCAATTTAAATATATAATGCCGAATAATTTTGTACCTTTGATTTAAATCATAATTTTATTTAATTTTATTTAAAAACTTAATTTCAACTCTGAATAATTCCTTGAACATTTTATTTAAACTTTTATGTTTTCAAATGAATAAATTTTATCTTTTATTTTAATTAGTTTCAGGTAAATGACATTAGAAAGTATATACAAGCAAAATTAAACCATAAACTTTTGTAAATAAAAGATATTTTTAATCCCCTTTTAAACTCCGAATTAGAAGAAGACAATAGAGTATGTATCCCTTTACGTTAATGATTTGGGAAAATTAGTTTTTACGAAAATTTGATTTCATTGAATTTTTGGTTTTAAAATAATCAGCAGGTAGAAAATAATGATTTCCGGACAAACAAACCACAGTTTATAGTTATTTTTAGTAAATATAAAGTAAGTAAACTTTTGTTTTCTTTAAATATAATTAATTATAAGATGATACAATTGAGTTATTATGTTTAGTTTTAAAAGTTTTGTTGAGAAAATTTATGTAAATTGTGTTTTTATTTTTATACTACATTAGTTTTATGATTACTTGTGTAAAATAGATAAAGAAAGATTAACATGTGTTATTTTAATAATCTGTAGATTTTAATCAGATTTTAAAGGGATGATGTCATTTATGTTTAACGTTGAAAATGTTTTATTTTAACATTTAAAGTGTTTGAGAAAATATTTAACAATTTCATTTGAAATATTAATTATTATTTTTTTAACTATTAAATATAATGAAAAAAATAATGTTGAATTTGAATGTACAATATATTATATAATTTGTAATAGATATAATAGATATATTATATATATATATAAATTTATTTATTTATTATTAGAATGCATAAATAATTGTTATTTTTAATAAGATAGTAAAATTAATTAAGTTGTCTAATCATAATCTTTTTAAAATTAAATTAAATTTATAGTTTAAACATTTATCTTTATAAAGCATTTGAAATTATAAAATATTTAAACATTTTTATTTACTCAAATTTTCAAATTAAGTAAATCATATTACTGAATTTATTTATTTTTTTTGTTATATTATTTTTTAAAAATATTTTGTGTAATAAATTTAATTAAAAAATGTTTTAATTCTTCATTAAATTTGTCTAAAAATGAAATAAATGTTTAAAACATTACATGTTATTCATTGTTCAATTTGTAATAATAATTAAACCAAATTGTTAAAATATAAATTGTACAGTAGTGTTATTTCTTTATAATATTTTGTCGAAGTTACAACATATAAAATACATTTCAAATCAATCAATGACTACATCCAAAATAGCGTGTTGCTATTGGTCATCTCCACACGCGGGTCTCTCGTCAACGTCCGCGCTTAGCACATATAGACAAAGCCCGAAGCACGCGACAACAACAATAAGTCAGTTCGGCAACTGCGACTTGTACGTTATGTGTGGACAAGTGTATGGACAAGTTGTCGTGAAAAAGACATTTGTGAAAAAGAACTTGGTTAAAATGTGGTGAAAAAGATGCAGTGCAGTGACTTTTGCTTGAAACGACAGTTGATTGAAATGTGACTCGACGCGAGCTTCCATTACCCAGACTTTATCAGAAGAATCGCGATCAATTTACTTGGCCTGTGAAAATCTAACCTCTAAAAGTGAAGCAAATTATAAGTGAATAAGAAAAAATTAGTTTTGATCAAATTGAAGAAGAGTGTAAGAAAAAGAAAATAAAAATGGACTCTCGACCCGCCCTGGAAATGGTCTATCAGGCTCTGCATGTGCTTTATCACGATCCGACATCGGCAGACAAGGAAAAAGTAAATAGCTGGTTGAGTAACTTGCAAAAGTCCATCTTCGCGTGGGAAATCTCCAACGAGTTGTTACTAATGAAACGGGATCTGGAATCGTGTTATTTCGCAGCACACACAATGCGCGCGAAAATTCAAACGAGTTTCCACGAGTTGCCGGCAGAGGCGCACGTGTCGTTACGGGATTCGCTGTTGGAACACATTGCTAACATCAACGACAACACAAATAAGGTGATTGTAACGCAGCTTTGCTTAGCGTTGGCAGACCTTGCCCTTCAGATGAGCCTTTGGGTAGACCCGGTGAGCGATCTGATTGGTAAATTTGCACAGTCACGTGACAACCTTTGGGCATTGTTAGAAATCTTGACACTGATTCCGGAGGAAGTGAGTTCCTGGCAACTTGGTTTGGGATATCATCGTCGTCAGGAGTTGCGTGGATACATGATTCAGACGGGCAAAACTGTTTCGGACCTGTTGCAAAGTTGTCTGAAGAGTTACCAAGGCGAGAGCAAAATTTATGCTAAAATTGTTGCTTGTTTTACAAGTTGGGTGATCGAGCAGGCCATCCCCTATGAACTCATTCAGCAACATAACGTACTCTGCTGTACGTTTGAGTTGTTGATAGATCCCAAGGTGGACATCAGTTTACATTCGACCGCGACGGAATGCGTCTGTTCGATTCTGCAGAACCTGGAGAAGGATGTGGACAGTGTATTATACCAACGAATAACATCTCTCGTGGATGTCTACAAAATCGCAGCGGAACGCAAAGAGGTGGAAAAGTGTGCAAATTATTGTCGCATTTTTACGGAGCTTGGAGAATCGCTTTTAGATAATATGATTAGTAATAGTACTGCAGAAAAACCGCACGAATCAGTGGAGGCGTTACATTTTTTGTTAATGTGTGTTGATCATTACGATTACGAGGTGGCGCAGATTACGTTTGATCTGTGGTTTAGGTTATCTGAAGTTCTGTACGAGAAAGACAATAAGATCAAAAATATTGTCTTTCGACCGTATATACAAAGACTGTTAGCAATCTTGTGGCGTCAGTGTAAAATGGACGAAAGTTTGTTAAACGTGGTGGAAGAAGATGGCGCGAGTGAACAGTTGTTTAAGGAATTTCGCTTTCAAATATCCACTTTGATTAAGGATGTGATTTTTATTGTGGATGTGAGTTTGCTATTTGAACAACTGTTTGTAAATCTTTCAACAGTGGATTGGGCTTCTATTGAGGTGACGCTGTTTGTGATGCAAGCAGTTGCTAAAAATTTGCCGTCCAATGAGACGAAAGTTGTGCCAAAGATTATCGAGGCGATACTCAATTTACCGTCCGAAACTCCAATTGCTGTTAAGCATACGAGTATTTTGCTTTTGGGTGAACTTTGCTTGTGGATTAACAAGAATGTTCACGCCCTTGAACCCATTTGTAACTTTTTGTTCAATTGTTTACATCACAAAGGTCTTGCAAGTGTCGCTCTACAGGCTCTTAAAAATATTTGCATTACTTGTTCCAAATTCATGATTCCAAATTTACCCTTCCTCGTGCAATTAATTGGCAATTTGGACAGCTTTGCGGTTAATAATGACACGGCCATTTGCTTTCTTGAAGGCATTTCCAAGCTTGCGTCCAAATTGCCAACTCAAGAACTGCAGCAGATAGTTGAACAGTTGTGTTGCATTCAGATGCGACCGTTATACATCATCCTGGAGACGGAAGCGGAAGTGACTTTGATTCCAGGTGATAAAACAGATCCGGTTCTGTGGATTGATCGTATTGCCAGTATTTTCCGAAGTATTAAATTTGATTTACATGAATCCGAATGTCTTCATCTACCAAAGATCCAAAAGATTTTATTAGATGTTTGGAAGGTTCTTTCTTTGTGTTTAGATAAGTATCAGCACAATGCCAAGATCGTCGAACGTATCTGTCGAGCTTTAAAATGCGTCATTCGGTGTTTCAATAAACATTCAATTCTCATTGTTCAAGATTTGGTTGAACAGATTGTTCAGTTGTACACCATTCATCGACATAGTTCATTTCTTTATCTTACGTCTATTTTAGTTGATGAGTATGGTAACAGTGAACAGTACGTTCCAGTCTTACTGCAAATACTCAAAGCACTTTTAGGTCCGACATTTTCTCTTCTCGAACAACCAAATGGTTTGGTTAATCATCCTGATACGGTAGACGATCTTTTTATCTTATGCTGTCGTTTTATTCAAAGAGCTCCAGTTCAGTTCCTTCAGCAGGATCCTTTGATTCTCAATAGTATCTTCAAATGTGCTCTTTATTCCTGTGGTTTCGACCACAAAGACGCAAATTCATCAGTACTTCGGTTCTTCTATGATCTTTTATATTGCAGTAAAAAGTGTCCAAATCAGTCGGACTTTTTAATAAAGCAACAACTCGTGCAAGATATTATTTCCAAACATGGACAAAATTTGGTGATGGAGCTGTTACACGCGGCGGTGTTTACCATGTCCACATATGTTTTACCAGATATTTCGGATGTTTTGCTACTGTTGGCATACACCGATCGAAATCAATTTTCCAAGTGGCTGTGGGAAGCCATTGCACATGTCCAAAGCAGGGGATCTGGATCAGCCACTTCAGATCAAATTAATGAGTTTTATCAAGTTGTGATTGATTGTAATTCCGATAATAATGAGGTCAATACAGCATTGAGAACTTTCACAAGATTATATAGGTGATTTATAATCATTTTAGGCTTTCTTGTAAAATTGCATACTTTAGACTTTATTGTAATAAGTAAAACATATGTTGTAAAGACTTCGATTTGACTGCGATAAATATTGAAAAATGTTTGTGAAGATTTTGTACTTAAGTAATGTATATAAGACTTAATGGATATGTACTTAAGACTTAACATGTATAATGTATGTAATCACTGTAAAAATTGTATATGTGTATAAATATGTAAAACATCCCATTTTAGACTTAGATATACATGTGTGTAAATAATGTAAATATAGCGACGTTGATGCAGTTAAAGATAATGTTCTTGTTATATTTTTGTATATTTTTATACGAAAATAAATTATTTAAAAATGAATTTTGTTACAGTTTTAATTTTTCTTTCTCCTTTTAAAATGCGTTTGGATAATGAAACTATTGTTTAAGGTGAAATAACATCGAGATTTACTGTCTCTCTCACACATTTTAGTTGAATTTACTTTAAATCTTTTAAACAACATTTAATTGAAAAAAACGCTTTTGTATGCATTTAGTGTTCTATAGAAG
>JABFPJ010001519.1:0-24955 GCA_022817425.1 Gryon sp. ZL-2020 | reverse complement strand
AAGTATCATTGGGACCCTTTTAGGTTTTGGTACGAATTACCATTCTATGGCAACCCCATGAAAAACTTGATCGGGCCCTTACATGAAATTATGATTTCCCGGTTAAATTTCTACTTGGGATATTTGTAAAAATATAAGTAAAAATATATTTGTAGAATATATGCAAAAATATATTTACATATAAAAAAATATATTTGAAATATATTTTCAAATATATTTTAGCGGCAAAAAGTTATATATTTTGACATATATTTTGACTTATATTTTGTTCCGTACGAGTGCGATCTTTTTTATCATCAGGAAACATGTTTTATTAATTCTCTGCTACATTTAAAAACATTTTCGCTACATGATATATATTTATAAGAGTCATAAAAAAGGTGTATAATTAATTGAAAAGTTGATGTTGTGGCACGTGCCGTGTCCCTGGTTTTGAATTTTTGTTATTTTCATACGAATAAATCCATGAATTTTCAGTAGGCGCTTACAGATCGTTAAGTGCAAAGAAATGCAATTATCTGATATTATATTATAAAATATGTGCAGTCATAATTACAGGGCGTTATAACTGCAAGCATGACCCCGGCATTAATCGCAGCCCAAGAAAACGTTTAGAAAACTGGTTGCAACTTGCGTAGAAAGTTTTGGAATAAAACAAGCTAACGATTTACTTTTGATTAAAAGTAAAACTCTCGCGTCGCGTTTATTATGCCACTGATCCATCAAAGTTACATAATGCAAATTCAATCAACTATCTTTACACTCAATCTTAATTGCGTTGACTATGAATTATGCTGATTCCGATGAGTCGAAATATTTGTATTTAAGTGAAATTGAATTTGATGATTTCAGCTGCGTCTTCCTTTTTAATTAGTTGTCGCGATTGAAAATTGTATATGAAAGTTTAATTTCATTCAATGAATTTATGCGAGAGAAGATATTTCGTTGGGTTTTCTAATCCGGAAATCTGCCGGAAAATCCTGAGATTTGTTGAGTCAGCGTTTGTAGGTAGAAAATTCTAGGTAGGCTGAAGAATGTCTAAGACAAAAGAGTGTCTTAAGATAAAAGGACGCGTCAATAAAGAAACGGCACTAAAATTGTCAAGTAGCCCTTTCTTGCTGGAGTTTCAAGTTCGTAAACACGAAACGTGCTCGGAAACAACGAATTTCTTTTAGTGCTTGGTACAAAGTTCAATTAAATGAAAATTGCAGGTTTTCTAAACTCGGGTACTTATTTTTAAAAAACCAACTTTTCAAAAAAAAAAAAAATATATATATATATATATATTTTTTTGTTTCACTTTATTATGTTTTAAACCAATTTTATAATTTATTATAAATTGTCTTTCTGTTAAAATGTTGCAATAAATTTATCAATGTATAAATATAAGTGTTGAAAAGCTTTCTTTGCAATTTTTCCTTTGCAACTGCATTAAAAATCAAAGACTAATCTCTTTGCTATAAATCGTTTTGTGAAAACTTATTTCAAGATAACGATGAATGATTGATTCAACGTATCAACACTTCTGACGAAAAGTTTCTACGCCAATCAATTTGATCGACTTTTATCCGGACGCTCATTTCCAGATGAAATGTGTTCGCGCGCAAACTTTCCCGCTTACAACGTTAGTGTGCTAATTTTTCAGACCACGGAAATGAACCATAACGTTTATCATCGCACACTCGTAAAACGTTTATTCGAGAGTGCAATTGTGTGCCTATTTTTTTTTTTTTTTTAATCGCTCGGTGATATATTCTCGAATCATGAAGAGCTTTGCGAATCGACGCAATTCATAACATCGTGACTCGACGAAAGGCGAGGGACTTAATCCGGAAATTAAGAGAGCGACGCCATATTTTGACTATTATTATCAAATTATCGAACACACTCTATATTTGGGCTCTCGATCGAAATCAAGTTTCAGGATTAAATTGTTTTATCAGTTTGATTACGACTATTGATTAGCATTTTTAGATGTTAAAACTGTTATAGCAGTGGTAATTATTAACAATAATTAAAGTTGCATTTTTAAACAAATGTAGAAAGTTAATTTATTAAAATGTAAAATTCAAAAGGAAATCGAACAATTTGTAAAAATACAGAAGTAACAAAAATGTGGATATATGAATCTTTAAACAACCGCTATACAATTTTTTACGACATTTTTGCGTAATTAATTGTTAATTAATTATAAACTATTTTATTGACACTTATTCAATGTTTACCGTACACAATACGTGCCTTGAACTTGATTAGGATAAAACGTGCGATAATGCAAAAATAATCTGAATTTCATAGTTAAACATCATTACATCATAACATAATACATTTTGCTTAATTGTAATTATATCGCGGAAGTTCGCATTAATTGTGCGCATCGCATGTTTTGATATCGATTGTAAAAACTCATTTAATTACATCTAATGAATAAAATTGATATGAGGCATTGCACTGTTTCTTTTTTCCCTTTAATTACATTAATAATCCGGCCATAAAAAAAGGTTATGCGCCTATGTTTTCGCTTACTCTAAAATTCCAATAAATATTTCGATAGTTCAACTAAATTATTTATATTCAATGACAATTAACAAATATTTGCGCAAATTTTAATGAATAAGAATAACATAATATTTAACCTAAGATCCGATTATAAGATTGAGTGATTTATTTTAATATTCTGGTAAAAAAGTGTGATTATAAAAAAAATGGTTTTGCACATGAATCCTCTTATAAAAAACGATATTAGGATTTAATAAACGGATTTATATTTCCAGTTTAAAGGATTTAGCGCTTGAATTATAACTAAATCAGCATTTAATCCTTTTAAATTAGACGATTCGTCATCTACGTAACATATGATAATTTTTAAATCATGCAACCAATTATGATAAATAATTATTTATGATTCATTTAAACTATTTAATCGAAACAGAAAAAGATACATTTTCAATTAAAGCAAAACTAAATTTACGTCAGCAAATAATTTATTTAGGTCATCAAAGCCCTCACTGAATAAACTAAAACATTTTTCTGCGCAAAACCAAATGGTTTTTTTTTTTGCTTCATAACCAAACAATGTTTAAATCTGCAAAATTTCGTCACATTTATTATCAAACTTTGATTGAATTAACCAATAATGTTATTATTTAGTCGTTTGAACAAGAAAAAAGAACATTTTTTGTCGTGCAGAACGTAAAAGTCGGCGCACCGAATTGACATTAATCTTACTTTCACAAAGATCGTTTGAGGAGAACAACGCCTGAAAATCGTGTGCGCACGTTTCACCTCATTTCGTGCCATTACGTATCAAATGCTGCATTTATGCTAATTTCGCGCGATACGTCTGAGTCATTCGGTCGATTCAAACAGTCAACCAACACTCACACGCTCACGATCAAAAACACGTATTTTCGATCGAATCGCAAGAGACACACGTCGACCATTTAGCACGCCGCTCGCGTACCATAATCCCGAGTATTTCTCTTTTTCTTGCGCACAGTTATTCCCTTCTTGCCGCGATGTTCTGAATCACGCCGCATATAATTCCCGCGTGCTCTACGTGCTTGATTAACAGTGAGAAAAAGAGGAAGCGCTACAAAAAAGAAAAGTTTTATCTCGCATCGTCATAGTTTCGTCCTTCGTACCAGATTTGCGATTGCATTCAGGCGCTTTTTTCTGTCTGTTTTTCATTTTCACTTTTTTGTTTTGGAAAACTATTTCTTTCGTGCTAGTTTATTTAACCAAGTCAAGAATTATATGGAAGTTAAGAATATAAGAAGTTGTTTATTGACAAATGATGACCAAAAATAGTCGCTGCGAATTAATTGCAAAAACTTTTCGTTTAAACAAAAGTTAAACGAAGATTATGTTTTTCAAATAAAAGTCTCAAAAACTCGACATCTATAAACAATATTATTATTTTTTAATGTAAAAATCGAAAAAGTGTACAGTAAAAAATACACAATAGATATCTATTTTTATCACGTGATTGAATAAAAACTGTAATGTAGCGTACAATTTCTTGCTTTTCCATTTTATATATTTTTATATTATTTTATGAATTTTTTTTACATTGAATGTCGAGTTGTCCTCAGATTCATAAATGGTATAGTAATTTTTATTACAGTTTATGATCTTTACGAAACTCTTCCGGTATTTATAGTTTTTCCATTATATTATATATTTCCAGATATACAAAAGCTTATGTGATAAATAAAATATAGGTTATGAAAGAAAACCATTGTTCAAGTTTGAAAACTAGCTGAAAATCTTGATACAAAGTACTTTCGTCAAATTTGATCTTAAATAATGCTAGGAATGTATATGACGTATTTATTAATGCAAGAAAAGTCTAAGAGTGGAAACTTGGTAACGTGTTTTTGACACGCAATTAAAATGTTACTGTTTTATATATTGTGTTCTTGCGGAGTTACAATAATGAAGAATTATTTGTAACAACGCTTTATTGAGATCAACTGTATGTTGATCTTAAAATAAAGTGGAAAAATAACCGAAATAACAAATGATCGAAACATAAAAAGAAGAATTATAAGTTAAATATTTTACCATAATAATTAATGAAATACCTTCGACATATATGTTTTACAGCTACAGCTTGAAAACATCTCATAAATCATGTTATCTTAGAACACTTGTTCTAGTGTACTTTAAGACTTCACAAATATGTTACAAGTATGTCATTTGTTATAAAATCTATAAAATGCTACGAACAAATTATGACGTCTAAAATTGATATATAAAAACTTAATGCCTGATTATCTCTCACAAATTCTATGATAAAATAATTTAGATCAACCATTATTATCAGTGGAAGATTATTTCAGTTATTAAATCGAGTTCGATAATGTCCGATCGGAATATCATATCAATATTTAATTGCAGATTAATTTAACACGATTTCTTTATATAACTTTATTTCGTCATTTTTCTTATATACATACTTTTCAACTTTTCTTCAACATACTTTTATTGCAACTATTAATTTACGAATACCATTCGTCCTACTCGGCACATAACTGGCAGTTAAAACCATTCACAGCATAGCCCATTCATTCATACCAAGAAGTGTTTGAAAAAAAAAAAACAGAAAAAAAAGAAACTAACACAAAAAAATTGTACAATATAATTAAAGCCCAACCGATTCAAGCAAAAATAAGACATCAAACGTGAAAATGATCCTGATGGAAGACCGGAAACAATGTGCTATATTTTTCCATGGCCGATAAAACTTAATGAAAAGTCAAAAAAAGAAAAAAACAATCAAAATATACGCTTCATCGAGCGCAACTATCTTAAATCGATCGCAAGTTGCATCTCTCGGGAAGAAATAATGCACCAAAAAAAGTCAAGCTTGTAATGGCCGATCGAGACTCGTTCTCACGATTAAGATTATCTTCGCGATGCACCGGCGAAGGTACTCGAAGAACGTTGCCTGGGTCATACACTGACTACAGAACTTGTCAGCAGGCCTAAAAATACCGGCAAATTCCAATAATGAATCACATCTAAGCTGACGAATTTTCCACGCGATATTTTCAGACACAACATGGTTGCATTTGCAAAATACCTGAATATGACAATGTGTTGAAATTTAATTCTACGAATAAAACCATCTTGTTATTTTATTAAAAAAAAGATATACAACTTCATACAAATAGTTTACAATAACACAAAATGACGTTGTATTTAAATTGATGGAATTATTACTACAAGTATTGTAAAATTTACCGTTGCAATAACCGTTCATAATATGATTTATCTGCTATACAAGCGAGTGTTAAATTAAGGTTGTTTCTTGACTTTGTTCTTTCTATTTTTCCTTCATTTTATCATTTATTTGCTATTAGTAAATATCTAACTTTTTAGTAAAACTTAAAAAAATAGTTTCTAGGAAAATAATCCAACATATCTGATAAGACTTCAAAGTTAGGCAATATTGACGTATTTACCGTTCAATTATAAATTATGTCTTCTGTCATATTGTCAGGTAAAATTGTGCAAATAAAAGTTTTATGTTCCAAAGGTGACTTGTTCCCCTTAAAGTGAAAAAGAGATGATTGTCTTAGGAAATGTTCTGCAGGGTAACATAAAAACACAGCTGTTCTGTTTCAGTCGCTGTTTTTCCGAGATCCTAACTGTTGTATTGTTTTTCATCGAGAGTTCGATTCAAAATGATTGAATGAGAGAAACCGACAGGTACGGCAAATAAGACGAGGTTTGAAGTTTCCTTGACGATCAACACGAATCCGTCTATACTCGTTGCCAATGCATTTGTCAGACATTTCAGCAGTTTTACTGTCTTTTATGACAATTATTTATAAAAGAACGGATTCTTTCGATTAAAAAAAAACTCACACACACATACACACAAACATTCTTCGATTAATCATTGTGAAATTCAATTTTGTAACGTACTGTTATAACTGTGAAAAATAATCCCATTTTCGAAAATTGGCCAAAACAAAAAGTCCGCGCACGTATTTAGATTTATTACGGGAAAAATGATGCGCGACTCAAAAAGAACCGTAAAGCATGCATAATGCACATTGAAATTGCAAAAGGAAATCTGAATGCGCGGAAGAAACATACGACATACGGGCATAATGTATTCGTAAAAGGCAACCTTGAAAATTGGCATTACCGTCGCTCACAATTGCCGCAGCCAATAAGTAGCAGCGAATTTGTGTTACTTTGAACACTAAATTACACGAATTAGTAATCATTTGATTTTATCAAATGACGATGCCGCGAAGTAATGTTTAGTTGCAAAAATTATGCCGTCGAAATTACAACTTTTTTTTTCGAATTACAATCATTCTTGCAAATTAAAATTGGTTCCTAAAATTATACAGACATTACAGTCTTTTAACTCGTCTTATGATAGCATCACAATTTTGCTTGATTTTTGCTTAGAACTTTCATAAAACCTGATTTTAGTATTTTTCACTTTCCTGATTTGCGGAAAATTGCAAAAAAGTTGCAATTTTATGTCTGCTTCTATGTAAACATTTAATTTGTACAATTTATTGTTGTAGTAATTTTCGTATATTTTTACTTTCTGCAATTTAATATTATATTTTCAATTCATTATGTCATTACTTCAATCAAAGGTTAGTTAATGTACTAATAATAACATTCTCTTTTTATGGCGTTCGAAAGTTTTCTGACCTAAAGATATCGAATTTATTCGTTTTCCGTGAGAAGCTGATCAACGTTCAATCGTACGTGACGTAACCAACAATCCTTACAGGTGTTTCAGTAGTTTAATTGAAATTATTACAAAAGTAAATTGTACAGAAGAACTTGTGAGGAGTCCTGTATTTCCATCTTTTTTTATCATATGAATGCATAAGTGGAAAAAAGATATACAGGACTCCTCAAAGTTAAGAAAAAGACAGTGTGCAGGACTACTCACAAGTTCTGCTGCATTTATTTTATTCACGTACTTTTTTTCATTGGACGTTAGTCGTTTTCTCCTTATATGTACAGTTACAAATGACAATTCAACAAATATGTTATACAATTATATATATATATATATATATACAGAATGTCGCAAACATATTTAAAAAATAAAAATTTTTCTTTTTAACGTTTTCAATTTCCTCATACTTGTCTACAATAAATAAATGAAAAACGCATAACTGAAATTCAATTACGAAAAATTAATGATCCAATGCAAATTAAAAAGCATTTTTCCGCAGCCACAATTTATTTTAATACTCGAAATTAAAATAACGTTGGCGATTAAAAACTTTCATCTTTAATGTTGCGATATTTATTTTGCAATATTAATAGTTCGCAAGATTTAATTATATTTAGATCTTTAATTTAAACGACGCTCAATTAGAAACTTGAAACTAACTTATTTTGACTTCTGAGCCGCTCGTTTTACATATCACAAGTAAATATATATAATGTTAAATTTAAATGCAGTTCTATATTTAAACTCTCGTATAAAATTAAGCAACAGTATAAAACTGCGAGTTGATTTTTCTTTACTCAAAGTGAAATCGGCAAACATTCAAATCTTGTACGATTCCACGCTAGACGCCGCACAATTAAATTCAATGTGAGAAATTAAAACCATCATTTAACCTGTTTCGCATTAAGAGTACGCTCAGATCTGCGAGCGGATTAATGAAAATTACAGACTTGCGAACAAATTTGCGAGTTTTAGAAACAACAAATACTGCCCTTTAAAACGCAAAATATCATTTTGACCCAAATCTACTTATTTCATAAAACAACATTCATTTCAAAGTCGATCATTATTTTTCGTGTTTTGAAACAACTTGTGATTGATTAAACTTTTTTTAACGTTGCATTTAATACTCATTTTCCAACTAACTTTAACTACAAGTTAATTTACATTTTAAATTGTTCTTGATAAAAAAATTACTAAACAACGTAAATTAAAAGAGCAACATGTTAATATCCTTTACACATTGTTCAGTAAAAACACAAAATGAAATACTAAATCAAATTTCGCAGTATAATATTAGAAAACAATTTTAATAAAAAATGTTACATTTGCAGAGGTTAATCTTAATTATCTCAAATTAGAGCAAAATCATAATTTAGACATTAACTTTTCATTCCCACAAATTTAGATCAACTAATTCTAATGAGTCTCTCATCATTCAATCACTATGATAATGAACTCTGATTCTCAAAATAAAAATAAAACCAGATTACACATTTTGCACAAAAAAAAACATTTACCAGACTATTGGCAAATATTCCGATAACGATAAAATTGATTAGTTTATCGGGGATGGCGTATGGCAAATTAAAAAAAAAACTGAAAAAGAAAGTAATTAGATGATAATGAAGTGCAAATAAACGCACTTTTGCGTCATCGTGCGATAAATAAAGAAACTTTCTCAAAGCGCATTGTGGTTCACATCGAAGCGCAGGTTGCTACGATATTTAGCAGTTTACGGTGGTATCTGACGATCTTGTCTGAGGTTAACGGTCCCCCTTTTGTCGAGGGAGAAACTTGAGTTCTAAGTCTTCGTTGCGGCAAGTCGACCCCACCACACTCTAACGATATGAATAAGACACTCATTGCGATTCACGATCGGGGCTCTCTATTATACCGCATTGTCAATCTTTTATGACTCGCGGAAAATTGTAACCTTTCCGTCTCTCTGCCTCACCTTAGAAATGTATGTGGTTCTTGTTAAACTCTCGGTATTATATTTATTATACGAGAAGTTTTGCAGCTAACTTTTGCCGTTCAACATGTTCGTACTACCTATGAATAGATAATGCAACGTCTACTGCAACGATTTAATTTCATGAGAAATTCTCAAATAAAGCGAACGTTCTGTATTTAACAGACTCACAGTCAGTGAGAACACTGAGCTGTACGATTTTTGTTCCTTTTAAAGATAATTTTGTGAGTTAATGATGAATAATCAAGACAGAAAAGAAAGTGGATGTTTATAATAAGATTGGCGTTACTATTATGTAAAGATTTTGATGAAGATGTTAATACATTTTTGAGCAAATGCTCTTATATAAATGACTGCGAGGATTTTATGTTCAATGAAACGAGTACGAATGTTGGATTCGGATGAGAAATGTGTTTTTGTGTCACCGTGGCATAATATATTTGATGTTTTGAATCAAGTTTTACAGATATTTTTATATAACGTGTTATGATCGTGAATTTCAATTTCTTTAATTAAAAATTCAATGAATAATTAAATGCACTTTTAATATTTTAAATGTATATTCTTTAATTAATTTTTTATCTCTTTCATAAGTAATATTCAATTAATTGAAACCATTAAAATGAGCAAAATAAGTATCAATAAATGATTTGCATTAACGTTATATTGGTTTTCTGAACTATTTCGCTCTCTTCGGAGGTCAAAAATGATATACTTAGAAACGTTTAAAGCCCGTTAATAACAAACAGTTTGACGTTTGGTATTCGAATGACCTCAACCTAATCTCAAACGAATACATTTTTCGCTTTAAAGAAGCTAAGAACGTTATTGAAACTTCGAAGCATAAAATTATCTCGCACAAACGATCGGTATTGATTATATTTTGCTATCTTTTTCGAACTAACGATTATCCGGAAATGAACGCAAGAGTTGATAATCAACCGGTTAGAAAACCATTATTCCGAACTATTAAAGGCAAATTGTTTGAAAGTCTCTTGTGCATGTATTTTTGTTGCCGCGCGCATTTTTGCAAAGCATCATCGCAATTCAATGAAGAACGCGACTAGCGAGCTTTAGTAGAAAGCTCGTTCAATGTGTTATGCATAGAAACACGTACAGAGCGTCAATATATAAAAACACATGCATTCATTGTGGTTTGGCATTTTTCCCATTTTCTTCTCGTTGCGATGAAATTTCAGACGTCATTTCTCAAAACCAAAAAAATACGAGAAAAGTCGAATAGCAAAGCAAAAATACACAAACAAAAATTGTTTCAACATCTTACCAATCAATCGAAAGTCAGTTTCTCTCAGACGATCATTAGAAATGTATAATTTCATTCCGAAAGTATCATCATTATTAGTTGTCATTTAATTTCGCTCTTTCTATAGATTATTTCGGTTAGTCTTATCTACTACTGTATATATAATATAAACGTATTATATAAGCAACATAATTTCTATAACGAGAAAAATGATTATATTAATGATAATACTGACAGAAGATACATTAATTAACATTATTATCAGGTAAAAAATTTGAATTGTAAACACTTTTTTATAATTGATTTGGATACAAATTTTCTATAAATAATGTTGTAGCAACGCCTGTAATACTGTTTTCTATGGAAATATTATTTTTAAGTATCGATATTTGTTACCTTTTTTTTGGTTTTTATTTTATTTATTGATACTATTAGTATAGTGTCTATAAAGTTCAGTTTCTCACGCCTTAATCGGTAAATGTAGCTGATTTAAGACTTATAATGATATCGTAATATTATCTTTTATATATTCAATTTAGATTTTTTTTGTATATAACTCACCTTGACTTCATGATAACGCTCTTCAAGGTAATATGCAATTTCTCTCGCTTCTTCGTATTTGGCTTCCAGCGCCACGTATTTATCATAATGACTTTTAAACAGGACAAATCTGCAAATCAACAAATTCATAAGATCAATACTGAGAAATGAAAACTCATTTTTACGACTTTAATACTTTATTTCATAGATAATTTTCACGTTTGAAAATATTTCCATTTTTATAGTTAAAAACATAACTATATCTAAACAATTTAATCTCTTCGATATATATTACTTATATTGATAAAAAAGTGTATTGAGCTGACAATAAATCAAAATCAAACTTATGATTTATACATTCTTCAAAGAAATGACATTGTTATTAGAAAATTCAACATGTTCGAAATTGACTATTTTACATGACAACAACTTATAGAAAGTGTTCTATTGTAAATGTTTTTATGTGAATATTGTAATTTCCATCAAAGCCGGAATTAACTCTTTAAAAATGAGAATTTTCGTCTCGAACGAATTGAACAATAAAATTTCAACTTTCAACAAAAAATGAAGGCAAATATAAGCACGTTTGTACAATTTCTAATCTTATATTGCACTTTTCGCACAAATCTGATACAAAGAGTTCGGTCTGGTTTAACAGGATGTACACACTCTGTTCATTATGCCTTCTTCTTTTTTTTTTCTTTTTAATATTAAATCACACGTAATTCAAAAGTATCGCGAGCCATGACGAGGTGGAAAAATAAACCAGTGTTAATGATGACGAGATAACTTCTTAAAGCATTATTTTATCACGTTCATTTTGATTTGCATATATTCATACATTCAGTTCAACGAATATTGTATTATTCACTGTTAATATATTATATTATTACAGATTTGTTATATGTTAAAAATATATTCTAACATTCTCTACTCAAATTTTATATTTTCTTTGATTATGATTATACTTTT
The DNA here is from genome assembly GCA_022817425.1 of Gryon sp. ZL-2020. Taxonomy (NCBI): domain Eukaryota; kingdom Metazoa; phylum Arthropoda; class Insecta; order Hymenoptera; family Scelionidae; genus Gryon; species Gryon sp. ZL-2020. The sequence goes on along the minus strand of JABFPJ010001519.1, from coordinate 12,979 downwards.
AAATTATTGCAAATTTACTTAAAACACCTAAAACTGACTACTTAAAAAAGAGTCTGAAATATTGAATTGAGGATAAAAAAGTTGCATAACTGTGGTAAAAATTAAAATATTTTCGTAGTTATTTCATAAGGTTCATGGAACAAACGATGCATGAACGTGAAGAATTTGTTATGCTTGTGAATACCTTAATTGTGAGTAAAAAAAAACTGTAGCTACAAGATCGTCTTGTACCTCATCAGACATAATACATTGCGATTCCTGTTTTGTGCTAGAAAATACGTTGGCTATTAAAAATTCAAGGTCCATGACACGAATAGTGCATCTAATGAAAGTGAGGTTCTGAGATCATACACCGGGAATAAAGTAAAGAGACAATTTTGTCTATAATTTCAAACTTTTGCATAAAAGAAACTTTTTCTTCCTTTCTCGATTCATGAGCTTAAGTTGAACAGATTTGTGTCTATAACATCATAATGTTGGCATGTAGTTTTCTTAGAATTCAAAGCTGTTCTCTTTTAACTCAAAATAAGATTTTGAGAATGAAGGAAAAAAGTTATTGGAAAAAGTGTTGAAAAAAACGAAAAAAATGTTCATCCAATTGGGAACTGATTAAAGTAACAGGGGTTTTTTTGCATTGAGAAATAAAGTGATTTTTTATCCACATATTTGAAAGTGCGTTGAAAGAAAGTTACGAGCATTAAAATAGATGGAATGAAAATCTCCGTCTGTCATAAATATCCGAACAACAAAACACTTCTAGCATATTTTTGACTGTTATATTTCAATCGCTTATATAAAGCAGTTCAATTTTACACTTTGTAATGCAGAATATATTTAAAAGCAACAACTATGAATTTATTTTTTAGCAAAAGATAGTAAAATTTGTATTAAATATAAAAGTTTATTTGTTCCCTTTTTATTTTTTAAATTTTAATTTTAAAAATAATTTTGAAAAGAATACTGAGATGAAATCAAGTTTTATAATAAGTTGATTATTAACCATTCTTCATCTGATTTTCTTGCGAGACTCAATCAATTCATGAATAATTCAAAAGCTTCTGTGAGGATGAAAATGATTGAGAAAGGTTATGAAACGTGCAGTCATTTAAATTGAACCACATGTTTTGATATGATGCGACACAACTTGTTACATTTCTGTTATCAATATCAATCAGTCTTTTATCTAAACAAATACGCCTATTAACATGAATGAACGTATGTATATCAACAAACAATTATGACTATCTATTGAAAGATAAAGAATCGCAAATCTTAGTAGAAGTTAATATATTACGTTTCATTTCACTTATTGATATTACGCATTGAAATTGAAATTTCTTTTAAGTAGTATATATCATATTTATATCTTGCTATTAATAATTGTACAAATAATAAATAAAACGAGACAAACTACTTTACATATTCTCTATATTTCCTGCAATAAATTACTATGTACATAGTAATAAAGTAAAGTTAATGTATATACAATTATTTTTGAGAATTAGTTTAATTAAAATTTAATTTAATTTAATTTTAACGATAGTAATGATTTAAATATATAATAAACTATGTTTATAATATATCTCTTTTTTCTTCTTTCTGAAAATGAAATTCAATGAATGACACTGTAAGATAGGACTTTTGAAAATCCCAGTAATTTTTTATATTACAAATCATATACTTTCTTTGGAAAAAAAATCTTAACTTTTTCACCGATTTCAAATTCATAGAAGAGCATGAAAAGGCTCAAATTTTTATCTCTAAACCAAAACGTATAACTACCTGAAATACTTTTCTCAGCACAAAGATAATTGGTTTTTCCTTTTTACACAAAAGCTACGATGTTTTCACATGATAGGCATTATATATACGTGAAATTTTTTTTCAGTGGTTGTAATTAAAAATAATTTGAAGAGTAATAAGATTATGAATGTTTTAAAATCTACTGCTTTATGCTCGTTATAATAAAGATATTCTATATTTTAATTACATATTGTTATTTTTCATATTAATCAGAATAAACATACATTAATCTGTATAATAAACTTTACTGAATAATTAACTGCTTTTACAATAATGAGGTTGTATTTAATGTAAATTTTTTAAAAATATATATCAAAGTATATTTTAAACAAATATATTTTAGAAAAGTTACTAAGCATTTATAAAGTTTACAAATATGTATAATAAGATTCGGTAAAAGTTATTCTAGTTTTATCTTTATATCTTTCTTTATTTGCTCATGTGTTATGCAGAATAATCTATTGTTTGGTCAAATGGTCAAATACCATTTCGAAAACTTCAAAGACTTCAAAGATACCTGGCAATAGCATTGTTTTCACAGAATGGCTAATTGTCTTTAACTATTCACAACATTAGTAAATTTACTTTATATTGCACTTTTTAATATTTCCAATATATATATCTCATATTTAATATACCAATATATCTCTCAACATTTAATCACAAAATAAATAATAAAAGTATACCATTATTTTAGAACACTAATGAAAACTCATTGCACTTTAATGCTGACGAAACTGTATTGTTCATAAACATTAACTAATCTTTGTTTAATTCACAATAAAATTCTCTACCGCAATGCAAGTCTCACACGTATTATGATTATGCTCATGCAACATTATTTTCTATTAAAACACTGCCATTCTCTTGCACTTATCCAAACACACCTTGTATACTTCAAGAATAACAAACAATATCATATCATTCATATCAAATAATAATAATACAAAATAATAAAAAGGTGTCATTAATTTGAAGCGAAGAGAAAGTGTCTGAAATAAATAAACAGAGACAAATAAAAATAATGCAGTTATAATATGATATCGTGTAAAAAGTGAGTTCACGAAGAATAACAGTAAGAATAATAGACGCACTTGCAAAGGTCATTTTCGGTAACCATGTCCCTGATGGAGTCCTCCGGATCGATACGATCCCTGAAGCGCGAGCCAGCTGTTCGGCGATTAAGCGAACAAGGCTCGTTGTGTTGATCGTGGAGCGAGCTCGCGGCAACGAGATCGTCCTCGGACGAGGCGCTCGTTGGAATTGGACTTGGTGCCCGGGCGATTGCCGGACTCAGCAGATCCTCGCTGCGCGAATGACGAATCTCACCGTTACAAAAGATGCCGGTTCCGTTGGCCGAACTCGCCGGTCTCCGGAAGATGACATTACCATTCGAACCCGGGAATCCATTTGAACTTATTCCAATCAATAAATCCGTCATGATTGCTTTTCACACTGACTTTTTTTTTTATTATTTGATTCACACAGACACCAATGTTATTCCTTTGTTGTTTTACTTGGACTTTCCTTTTTTCCTTCCTTTCTTCTTTGTTTGTTTGGTTTTTTGTTTGGCCACAAAAATTGGTATTCCCCAATGTTGGATTGTTAACGATGATATTTCGTTATTTGAAATTGTGGATGCATTTCCTTTGACGTATCCCGCCGGTTGTTTCACGTAACCGGTGAAAGTTGGCGGGGTCAAACAAAAATGCAACACAAAACACCAAAGCTGACAGGGGCCCCTGGCTTTAGCACCTAACTTTGCGTGCTCACTGCGCGGACACTACTCCGGATCGAGTTTACCTGTGCACTGGCCGACCAACTGGCTTGACAAGCCAGTCAAAGCCGAAGGTGAGCCAGCCAACAGTAAGCATTGCGAGTCTGCTTCACCGAATCCCCGTCAGATGGCGCAAAGTCATTGACAATCAAACACAACAGTGGCTTTCTGCGGATACTGGAGCAAACTGAAATGAAAACAAGGATAATGGTCAATAACACTTTTGAAAGCGTTGTTGTGCTTTGGACAATTTTATGAACCAGATTTTCGAGTTTAATTAAGCATTTTTTTAGTTTCGTTCAATTCTTTGGAATTTGTTTACTGTTAGGTCATTTTAAGTGAATTGTAACTTATGGAAGAGTCTGATAAGCGAGAATAATAATAACTGTTCATAAATAACATGTGATTGTATCAGACTTGCATATAAATGTGATATCAAGTGATTGTTAGCAATAGTTTAGTTAACAATAGTTAACTAAACAAAGTTTTATATAAGACAAAGTTTAATTACGTTTTAAATGAAGGTACTAATAAATTAATCATACTTTGAAATTTGATATTAGTTTTTTTGTTTTTTCTTTATATAAAACTACTAAAAGTATAATAGAATATAAAAACATTAATAAGTTTAATATATGTAATATTTTATATAACATAAAATGTAAATATGAGTCATTATAAACTAAAAAGTCATCAGAGATAAAAGTTTCAGTTTTAAACATATGATTATTATTAATTTAAAGTCCGAATGAATAAACTTACATTGTGTGATTTTATAACATTATACAATACGGAAGATAAAACCATTTTCACGGTACTCTCATTTGTTTATTGTTCTCGTAAAACATCTTTTTTTGTTACATCTGTAAGACAGTCTCGTAATATTTGCTTGTTTTAACTCTGCATTGTAGTATTAAAACAGTCATTTCTACAGAAATTAATGCAGCATAATGAAACTAGGTAAATTCCATAAAAATTAGTTTACTTAATATAATCCTACAGTCTTATGCTTAATTATATGCTAGTCTTCTATGTTAATCTGCTTGGTTTTCGTTAATCCTATATTATGTAGATAATTTTCCACTAATATTATAAATTGTATCATAAATTACTTATTATCTTCTATAATAAAAACAATATTTTCCATAACTTTGGAAAATTTTATTTTTCTTTACAAATATATATATATATATCATCATATCTATATAGTCATATGAGAAGATTTACCTTTAAATCAGTCGAAAATAAAAAGTAAAGGAATACCACTTTTTTCTCATACATATTATTTCTTATACTTTTCTTATGAACTTAAAATAAGCGTAATTGTTAATTAAAAGCGCCGCTAATGTTTATTTAAGTTTTAAACAAAAACAAATTACAAATTCTCTAGATCATTATATACATTCGTATAAAATTGGTATGAGGAATTAACATTGCAGTTTTTAATTAAAGAAATTCTTTTGTCACGGTATAGGATTGCATGCCTATAAATTCAACTAAAATGCAAATTGCATCACTATTAGCAAATGCTTTCCTCTATTCTCTTCCCATAAGAAGTTTATCGACGTTGCAATCGGAGTTTACACACTATTGTCGTCCTAATGATAATAAGTGTACACCTAAAATTAATTGCACCCACTCTAAGTACAAGACTCGTTTAAGGATGAATACATTTTTACTTAATTGTCGTATTAACGGATTAATTTTAATTGCATCTCGCAACAGGACAGAAGAATAAGAGTAGAATATTTCTTTAAAGAATGAATGAATGATGAAAATTGTGTGGAAAGTAAATAATGAGATGAAAAACAAATAGAAATAATAATACAAATTAAAACCATTCAATGTTTAGCTTTATTTTTATATAATAAATAAAATGTATGCAATAATTCATTTTTGTATACCAATTTCCATTTTATTTTACATAAAATCTTTTTTAAATAAACTTTTATTGATTAAAATATTAGTTTAAATATTTTAAAATAATAAATCAAACATTAATTTTTGCGACCAGTACTGGAATAATAAAAATACAACATTTTATATCTCGCGCGTCGGTGATTGTCGATTTCTTTTGCACTGTGTGTCGATAATATCGTTCATAATATATGGAAAGTTTTTTGACGTTCCTCTCTTCGCAGCGCTCTCTGTATGTATACAGATTCTCGCGCGCAAATATTCTTATAAATATTTTTATACATTTATTATGATAGTTTTAATAGTAAATTAAGAAGATATGTATATTTTTTAAAGAAGTTAAGAGTATTACAAATTTTACTTTATGATAGTATCATTGTTAAATGTTTTAGTGAATTAAGTGTTAATAAAATTATATATCAATAATGGATACAAAAGAACTAAATCGTAAGTTTTTTGCATAAACAAATATTATGTATTTAAATTACAATAATATATTTGTTTTAATGTTTTAACTATTAAATAAAATTCTAGTAATGTGATTAAAATTATATTTAAAACATTGTTTGTTTTACTTCGTCAAAAAATTATAGGTTAACAAGTGTTAATTCTAATAATATGACATGATGTTTATTCTCACACGATAAACATCAAGTAAGATTTTGTTCATGACTTTTTTAAATATTTAATATTATTAATATTATTCTGTATTTTTAGGTCTCGTGAAGCTTAAGCACAAATTTAAAAATTCGTCCAATGTGAAAAAATTAGCTAAAACTATTAAAGAAATCGGCGATTTCTATTTTGAAAATGAGAAGTATGAAGATGCTATCCAAGAATACAATGAACAAATTGATATTTGTATCGACCTGAAAAGTCATGACCCGGAAGAAAAATTAAATTACTCAGTGGCACATCGAATGATTGGAGAATGTTTTATAAACATAGGAAATTATGACGATGCTTTACAACATTTGAATAAATATCTAAGTAACTATTATTTATACACAGTAATTAAAGAAAATATTATTTATTTAATCCTGTATTTCAATACATGTTTATATAATAAATGTTTCTTTTATTTCTTTTTCACAAAGCTGGAGCATTAGAGTTAAGAAACTTACACGAAGAACAACGCGCTTATGCGACTCTTGGACGATTATATTTTTGCCAAGCAGAAAACTGCCGGCCAGATGAAAAGAAAATAATTTTAGAAAAAGCGATTGAAGCATTTTCAAAAAGCATTTTATGCTGTGAAAAGTATATCTAATTTTTCTTTATGTTGATATAAAAACTGAATATTTTTTTAGCTATTAAATTAAAATAAATGTATCGAGATTAATATCTAAATAAGCAAATTATTAAATTTGTAAAATATTAATTAATACATTTTTTTTTCAGATTACGTAAAGCTAAAGCTCTACCTTCTAAGGAACTAGCTTCAATGAAAGCAAGATTATTGCTTAATTTCGGTTTAATTCACGCTTATACAAATTTTGAACAAGCATGCAAATGGATTAATAGCGCAATTGATCTGTGTATGGAAAATGGATTAAAGGAAGAATTACATATGTCTTTTATGGCATTAGGGTCTACTAATGAAAAACATAGCAAATTTGAAGAAGCTCTGGATTATTTTGACAAAGCTGCTTCAACACATATGCAGGCCCATAAGATAGATGGAACATTAGCAAAAGTTGAGTTATGTTTAAAGTTAGGAAAATGGAATGATGCAAGACAATTGTTAGTAAAATTATATAAAATGAAGGAAAAGACTTCTCTGCAAAGCAGAAATGTTGAACTGTTTTTAAAAATAGGTTGGTTTCCAAATAGTTAATAATGAAGTAGTTAATAATAATATAGTCTTTATTAAATAATTCCATTAATAAATCATTTTATCCAATTATTATTTTCAGTGATTTACATTCTAAAACAGGAAAATGAATTAGAATTTTCTGACAAAAGTGACGCTGATAAAATAGTTATTTATGATAAATTAGGCGACTCAGCTGTAAGAGTAAATAATTTAAATGCAGCCATAGATTATTATGAAAAAATGGTAAAATGTTGCGAAAGAACGAACAGTAAACAATTGAGCGATGCGCTGGTCAGCTTAGCAAGGACTTTACAAGATGTTGGTCGTTATGAAGAAGCAATATTGTACGCAAAAAAGGAGATGGATTTACAAACGGATCACTCAAATATTTGCACGTCAGCATTGTTTCTGGCTAGCTTGCAAATTGCCGCTTGCGCAAATGAAAATGATATTCGAGAGAGCTTCAATATAGCAATTGATTCTGCCAGACGATCACAAAATCCATCATTGGAACGAAAAACACTAAAGGAACAGTTAATTTATTATGAGAATACTCAGCAGTTAAAAGAACTAAGTTACATTCGAGAAAAACTCGATCTAATGAAAGATATAGAAAGCTCTAATGATGAAGACTCAGATGAAAAAGAATTTGAGGTAGACGTTGATTTAGATGAAATATCGGATTTAGAGGATGAAACACCAAGAACTACAGAAAAACGAGTAGCAAGAAAAAGACCGGGGAAGAAAATAAAGAAAAATGAAAAAGGAGAAACACCATTACATGTTGCGTGTATTCATAACAACATAGCTAATGTCAAAAAATTATTGAGTGAAGGTAATTTGTATTTCAATTTTGAATTATTTGATACATGTTATTAAGCATTTTTTAATGGCGTTAATTTTTTGTATTACAGGTCATCCAGTAAACCTTTATGACAATGCAGGCTTTGCACCTCTTCATGAAGCTGCGAATTTCGGTTATACCGACATAGCAGAATTATTGATAGAATATGGTGCTAATGTTAATGATCCAGGTGGACCACTTTTACAGGGTATGACTCCGTTACATGATGCTTCAACTAATGGAGCTTTTGAAATGATTCAATTGTTAATTAAACATGGTGCTGATCCAAACCTGGAATATAAAGATGGTCTAACGGCATATGATTGCTTGAAAGAATGGCGAGAACGTGTCGACAGCCAACTTACTGACAGTCAAGAGGAAGAATATCAAAAAGTATTGTTATTAATGAAAGGATTAATGAAAGCAAAACCGAATTCATCAAAACAACAAAATAAGCAGAAAAAAGTTGTGCCGAAAATGTTTAAATATTCACCATTGAGCGATTCGGAAGACGAGATAGAAAAAATCGATGAAGAATTTGATAATGAAGTAAAAAAAAGTACAAAGCTGTCAGCAGCAGAAGATTATCGAAAAACGATCGAAAGTATGAAACACAGACCACCTACTATTGTACCAACAGCTAAATCAAAAGTCCCAGAGGAAGAGAAAGCTCCTTTATTAGATTCTGAAGAAGTTTTGGTAGGAGAATGGATGGAAGATGATCTTGGTAAATGAATTACATAAATATTTAATATCAAATAAAATTGGAATATTTGTTCCTTCTTCAGTTTCTTTCAATTTTAATACTCTTCAGTAATTAAATAATAAAGTTAAATACTTTTTTATTTGTTTTAGGTATAAACAGAAAAAGTTCCAGAAGAGATGGATTTGAGTACAAAAGAAAATCTTCAGAATCTGGCAATGAAAATGCTGAACGAGCAAAAAAACCAAAGTGTTTCGACGATGAATCAGTTTACAGCGAAATGGATACTGGACATTTTCATAAACACAACAGTATGGAACAAGTACTTCAGAATTTAGTAGACGATGATAGTGACACGGAAAATCAGCCTGTTAAAAATGTTATACGCAAAGTACCGAAATTCAAGCAACTGTCACTCGACAAATCAGGAATCAAAAGAAGCGGTGATCGGAGAAATGCACAGTCGCCAATTTTCGAATCAAATGATTCAAATTATGTTAATATGAATTATGTACAACAAAAAGAGGCACAATTGAAGATATTTTTAAAGGATCATGTTTATCGAGTACATGTTTCATTTCCACGCGATAATAGTAAAACTGTTGAAGCTATTTTGAATGACGTTAAAGAACAATTCAAGTCTGAAACTGGTTGCTTGGCTGATCTTTCGCTTTCGCCGTTAAACAATTCATCGATAATAATTAGTAACAGTAAATTGAATGTCTTTACAAAAGATGGACAAATTACAGACTTCAATTGCGAAATTGTTCAATTAACAGTACTACCTATTACACAACGATATTCTACGTTCTGCCAAACATATAAAATTGGTTAGTATTAATATGACTTATCTTATATTTCATTAAAAATAATTATTGTATATTCTTCTATATAATTGCTTTGTTCAACACTGTTTTAGATTTATCGGATTCTGCAGTCAGATCTCTTCAAATAGCGGAAAAGCAATCGAGTTTCACTTTTAATGCAAATGAAACATCAGAAGATCAGATATTGCCATTAATGAAAACGATTGCATATGAGCCAAATCTTCATACTCTTTGTCTTTCAGGAGTTAGTTTGTACAATTTAGGACAACTTTTAGATTCAACATTATCACATCATACAAATTTAACGTCTTTGATTTTAGAAAATTGCGACATTACACATAATTGTTTATTGAAATTGAAAGAACTACCACGACGATTGAAGATTATCAAATTAAGTAACAATCCACTTGGCGTTAAATCAACCGACAAACTATATTCATTGTTAAGTCCGTTAAAAGAACTGAACACGCTGGAATTACGAGGCTGTGATTTAACATTTTTGCAATTCAATTCTTTGAGTGAGACATTAGTGAATTTGGATATATCTGGCAATTTCATTGATCAGATAAGTGTCGAAAATTTAACGCAAAGATTTTTTATTAACTTAAACGTATCTTATTCAGTTCAAGATTATTCTGAATTAAGTATCTCACGTTCAATTATAAATGATTCGCGACTGTTATCGTTTACACTAGAAACTCTTGACTTCTCGTGTTGCAAATTGCGAGATTCCGATGTTGATTTAATTTTACGAAGTACTCCGAATTTACGAAAAATTGAGTTAAATAATAACAAAGAACTGACATATATTTCAGTTCAAAAATTGTTAGCGTTTAAACCAACTTTGTCATATATTGGAGTCGTAGGATGTCAACAAATCGTAGAAATGCCTGATGCTGGATTGAAAATCGAAAATCCTCAAACGTGTACAATGCTTATTTCTATGGATCACAGTGTTATTCATTATTGGGAATCACTTTGGGAAGGTTATTGTGTCGGAACTATTGTTGCAAAACATATTATCAAATTTGAACCATCGTAATAAATTATAATATATTTAATATTTTTATAAAAGCTGGCTTAAAGTTTTTTCTCTATCCACACAATTTAGAGTTATCTAAGATACAAATGTAAATAATTTCGAAAATTATGAAAAATGTGATTTATTGAAAAATATTTTGATCTTAAATATGTAATATCACAGTAACAAGATAAGATATCCAAAATTGATTCTTAAAATTATTCAGACAAAAGGCACACTTGTATTTTGATTGACGTCATTATCAATCTTTTTACTAACAGGTATTTGTGTTAAAGCAGTATTTTTTTTATAAACAAACTTCTATCTTTCTTAATCCTTTAAATTAAACTCATAATTACGATTTCCAATTTTACATTGTAGTTTATTTACTACAATAAGTTTCTCTCTCCACTCTTCTTCTAATAAAATGTTCAAACTTTCTGATAGATCGGGAAGACATTTTTCCAACTGCTTCTTTTTGTTTCCTAAACACCATAAAAAACTAATATGATAGGAAGCATCCTGTAAAATGATATTTTGAGTTATTTATATGTAAATACAAAAATAAATTCATAGTAATATTACATATCGCCATTAAATATATGTAAAAATCACCTCATAAAATGGTGGCAGTTTATATTCTGCCAAAAGTTGATCGAACTGTTTCGTCAAGTACTCCAAAGTACCATTTTCGTCAAAACAACTAAGACCAAGAAATGTGCGAGTCTCGTTTTCATTGCAGTATACTTTCAAGTCCAATAATTTAACTGTAAATTTGGGTACACTAACGCACAATTTCTTGATACTTTCGACAAAAGAATCAATCCAATGGTATTTAAGAATTAATGTACGAGTAAGACTAATATGAAATTCTTCATGAAGACTAACATTATCGATATTTACCTGAGATTTTATCTGATTCATCCAATAAAGTATGCTGTCACTTGGAACATCTGCAATATATTTAAAAAACGTTACTATTTATAATTGAACATAATTTATTTTAATTAATAATATATAAGTCATAAGTATAGTACAGTACATTTTATATATACTAAAGTTGCCCAGTTACCACGTTCATGTTCAAATGATCTTATACGACCTGCATGTTTTTCAGGATCACTTATCACTTTTTCATGATGAACAACACCTTCCCAGGTTGATATGCACTTTGGTAATGGTAATCTGTATTAACAAAATGTATTAACATTTTGTTTTGTTACTTTAATGGCTATGCCGGTGATAAAATAAACGTTTTTACGTCAGGAAGTGATACTGATATTTTGAAATTCATTTAATATAACATCTAATTAATTAATATAATTAATACGTACTTTTGTGATTGTGAAGGATAATCTTCTTGCTCAATTTTGTCATCTTCAGAATCAGATGAATATTCGCACAATAATTTCAAACCTGACATTATCTCTTGCAGTCTTTTATCGTTGCTTAATAACAATACAAATATTTGTAATAATATTTTTTCTTTGTATCTTTTATTATGTTGTTGATTTCTTTGTGGTTAAATATTGTTGATTTCGGCACTGACTTTAAAATACGACACTGTAACATGAACATAGTTAACAATCAAGTGTTTAGTAAGTTTTTACTCTTTCTCTTTCTAACTACTGAGTACTGAAAGATTAAAATTACATAAAACAATACAATTTTGTATAACAGATTTGCTTATAACTTTTTTATTGAAATGTAACATTTACAATTTAATATTATGTGTATTAATTTTGTGCCATTTCTATTTCAAATAATATATAGAGCTTTGATATAAATGTACATACCGTGAGTGCAACAAAGATGAAGATATATATTGAACACTGTAACTGCAGCTGTTCTCTATGCGCTAGGTTGTAATCTTGTAAGTTGTAAATTTGACACTTTGCGACGCAATCACGCAACCATAGCCACCAAAGACAACAACAACAACAACAATGTTTTATTTTATATCAGATGTTCAAGACGCAGAATTATACATGATTTATCAAAGGAATTAATTTCTAATATCTTTTAACGCAAGTATTTTGCGTGGATCTCTTTTCTTTTTGTTGAATGTATAAGTATATTTTGACTTGTTTCTTAGGTTATGTCAGTTATGTATTCAAGAATTATATATATATATTTACGTTATTTAGATAGATAGATAGATAGATAAATTAAGAGGGGGCTAAAGGCCTGAAAAACCTGGGGTAACCCCCTTTGTTTCCCTCACAAAATATGCAGCGCATAACAACCTAACCCCCAGGGCAGGATTGAAGG
>JABFPJ010001518.1:0-24957 GCA_022817425.1 Gryon sp. ZL-2020 | reverse complement strand
ACCCTTACGGAAAAATACTACAGAAGTTTATAGTGACTACAAACATTTGTGTAGTTTTGCCCAATTTACCACAAAAATACTAATGTTACTTTAAAAAAAATATGTAGTAACTACAGATGTCTGTAGTATTTTTCGCTAAGGGTATATTTTATGTTATGTTAAAAAGTATTTACTTTTATTGAAATTAATAGTTTAGTATATTTACTATAAAATGATTACAAGTAAAGTAAAAATACGACATATATACTACGTTTTTAGTATATATATCCAAAATGAAAACGCAATACGTGCTTTTTCATATAAACATTTGAGATGTAATCAACATTTTCAATAATACTGGCTGGTAATTCAAGCATTGTTGATATTAAAATTGCTCTATAATTTATCAGAATTAATGATTAATCTAGCTAAACTGTAATTTGATGTAGAACATTATATACAATTTTTAATTTATTGTTGCAATGAAATAATAATTATATTTTCAACAGGTGACAAAGCTGCCGTTCAAAATTTATCATTAAAAGCTCTTCTTCCCGACACTAATGGCTACATGACATATGAAGGAAGTACAACTCACCCTGGATGTTGGGAAACGACAGTTTGGTTAATTCTTAACAAACCTATATACATAACTGCTCAAGAGGTGAGAATGTATTAAACATTGAAATACCAATAGTATATTTATTACATCTTCTTGTGATTTATATTTCATTTTTCTAATAATGTATAAATATTGTAAAAGTAGAGTATGTTATAATTCTGACTTTGAAAAATGAATAATTATTCGAAAAGAAAATTATACTTGAAATTATTACCGCAATAATAAATCTGAAATACATATCGTAACGTTCGCTCAAAAAATATCTACGCAATATTCAGCATATACATATATCCTTAAGATATCCGTTAGGCGGGTATACAGATTTTTTCCAATATCTTAAAATCGCAAGAATATGAAAATTCCTGTTACAAAATGTATGATAAAATGATGATTACTTTAACTATAAAAGTTCTAAATAATTTTCGTACTCCTTTCGCTTAAAACCTTTTCCTTTCAAACAGCATATTTTAGTGTACACTTGTAATTGCTGGTTAACTTAAAATGATTCTGCCTAGGCTTAATTTTGCGAAGTGTGAGGCAAGTTTAGGTGATAAACCCACGAGAATTACCAGTAATCACTAATTATGAGCATTACCACGTAATTCTAAATAAATTAGGAATTTCGGTGTGACAATAATCATTTATTTATAAACAGCCACTAGAACACTGTATGTCACTTTAAATGTTCCTCTATCTTTCTCTTAAATCAATAATTTATTAACTGCATATAAAATTGTAGATTATAAAATTGACATTCATTTTTATAGCTCTAAGATTAAAAATGCCTGTTGATATAAAACAACAAGTAGAATGCATTGAAGCGCACTGGAAAAATAAAAAAATTGTTTTAAAACGGATATTTTGGAAAATGCCATAACGCGTTTTGGTATTTCAAAAAATGCCACTTTTTTTTTATTTCGCTCAGTGAGCGTTTTCCGGCTTTCACTCTGACATATTCATTTTATATTTTACAAACCTCGATGTTTATATAGATTATTCATAACTGAAATACGAACTTCTTAATATTTTTACGAAGTTATTTTTAATATTTTATCTAAACAAATTATTCTATTCATATAACAAAGAATAATTTTGCATTAATATTTACACAATTATTTAATATAAATATCATAATAAATATGTAAAAATTAATATACAAACTTGTAAAATAATGCAACTGATAAAATATTATTTCAACTGTAACATAAAACAAATATATCTCTTAATTTTTTTAGCTTTACGCATTACGACTATTAATGCAAGGATCTCGGAAAACTCCAAAAGCGCCACTCGGTAATAATTCAAGACCTCTTCAGGACTTATATCACAGAACTATTCGGACAAATATTGATTTCCAAAAGGTAATATAAAATTTATTAAACACGGGATATGAATTTTTTATTTTTCAAATAACTAATTGAACATCATTGACAATTTCATTTAGTCAAAGCTTCAATAATAAAATAATTTGATCTCTATTATACATATGAACAATAATATAATTATTCTAATTAAGTTAATATATAATATAGAAGTCTTTTTTATCGATGTAGAATATTTATATAAAAACTGATTTTTTTATATATTCATAAATGTAAGACACTTTTTTATAAAATCATAAATATTTTTATTTGAAAAGTTCGAGAAATAATTAACATAAACTTATGTGTAAAATACATTTTATATACACTTATGTAAAATGACAAATAATTCCAACTGTGGCATCAAGCATAAAAAATAGCCTATGTTAAAAGTTATAAAGAATATGTATACTCAATTTAATCTTATATACACCACGAGGTAATCATTAAAAATATTATGAGAAAATAAAGTGGATAGTACCATGTAAACACCACAACAAAAAGTCATCTTATGAAGTCTCATCTGAAGTACCTTTCAGTAGTTACATATTTGATAGAAAAGAATTGAATGATATTGATATTTAAAAGAAAATTTTCCAAGAAATGTATTAGCATTATATAAATTGTACATTCAATAAGAATTTAAAAAATAAAACACTTTTGAATTCTTTTTCATTCTTGTTAATAATGCAAGTTTGAATCCATTATTTATATTTAATATTACAACATTGTTATTATTCAATTTTATCATAATGAATTTAGAGAACATTAATTAATAAGATGTTGAATACTTTAACATTTTGAATGATTCAATTCTACTGTCATGTGTGATATTTAATGTTTAAGAGATATTATCAATTTAACAAATGCGTTTCAGAGGCCAGATGAAAAGTGTCCCACAATGGAGAAAGATGTAAGATATAAAGGTATTTCATTTTTCATTAATAATGAATAATAATGTAAATTAAAATGTAAATTAAAAATATGAAAAATATTTGTAAAAATTATTGATTTGTTTCAGCCAATACATGGTGAGAAGATCTGCCGATTAATCATAAAATCATGTAAGAAAAATGCGAATCAAAGATCGGTGTCACCGTGCCTCTCTTCCGGTTCCAAGATACAGACAAATTTAAGGCTGCGACGTGTTAAAGGGCACGGGTTGAGCTAAATACTTATTTTTTTATTGCATTTGCCCGACCTTACATGTTGTACGGCTGCATATACTGATGAAGACTTTGGGTATATATAAACATAAATATATATATATTTCATTGTGGTTACTAAAAATGCTTGCGAAACGGGTGACATGACACATGTATACTTTATATATTGCAATAAATATTGATAGGTTGACTAGACTGTTTATTGTAAATTAAGAATATTGTTCAAGAATATTCAACCTGTAAATACATGTAACTTTATAAAGTAATGCTGCCATGATATGTTTAAATTTAGCGAATATTATTCTATAATTAGTATTTTCCAAATTCACCGATAATTGAAAATATATTTGAAGAAATACAATAATTAAAACATGAGAGACAAATAAAAAAATGGGTTATTTTTTTATTTGCGCCCTGAACAGGTGTTTCTGAAATATGCAAAAATTTGTTTATAAGTTGTTTGTGAAATGTAATAAATAATTGATTTCATTATAATAATTCAGATTAATTCATTGTACCCTATGATGTTTATAAGACCTGTTTCCTTTGTCCTATTTTTATATGCACATTGAAGAAAAATTAACAACAGTATTAATTAATTTAAATTTTCTTTTCTTAATTATTAATTTGTATTAATGTATCATAAAATAAAAACTTAATAAATTTATTAGATTAAATAGTGTGGAAATTAATTTGCCATCACTTTCAAGTAATATGTCACACACTTTCAAGTAAAAAAGACAGAACTAACGAGAAAACCATTAGTACAAGAGAGATTAAGCGAAATCGAATGTCCTAAAGTCTTAAGATGATATATTAGTCGAGATTAGAAATTACACGAAATATAATTTATTAAATAATCAACAATGAAATTAAAATTATTCTTTATTTTTTGGCATTAAATGATCCTCAAAATCAAAACTGTTGCGCTTTTTTTATAAAATCTCGATCAATAAATTATAATTTGCTACATATTATTTTTATGAAAAAATATTTGTTTCAACTTATTAATCAAAACAATAGACCTAAAAAATATATGATTTAAAAAATTTTAAATTAAATACACGGAAAGCGAAATCGAGGAAAAATAGCTTGACAACTGCTGACAATATAAAAGCTTAGGCGGTACATTTTTAAATTTTGACGCTAGAGTGAAAAAAACTCGAGCGTCAAGGGAAAATACCGTGGGAGTCAAGAAATTAAACTTCAACTCGCATTTAAGGAAAAAAACCAACCAAATTGATACTTTCATACCATAACTTTTGAGTTATTAAAGGTTTTCATTTAAATTATTTTATTTTTGTTAAAATTAAGGAATTAAAGTATAAGTTGTCATGCTATTTTTCCTTCATTTCGTTTTCCGTGTATATATATATTTTTAGAAGAATAAAGTAAAATTTTTAAAATCTGTACTATTGATAATACAGATCACTGTTTGATAAAAAAGGAAATTACCATCATATACACATCAAATCCACATCAAGGTAAGGTAGAAATACTAGTAAAAATGTGAATCTTATAACTATTAATTACTTAATTATTAATAATTAATAAATTAATTAATTTTAATTAATTAAAGAATAATTTATATATATATATTTCTTAATTTCCTTACAAAATATATATTTAGAATGATAATTATTCACAAAACAATTTATTTCCTTAAATTAATAAGCTTCAAATTATATAAGATTTAAAAATTAAGTATATGAAATAAAATATCATAAATATGACAGAGACCTCTGGCGAGTTTATTTTCTAACTTCATATCTCTACCATGCCTTAAATTACAATTGTATTTTCGTTGCATCTTTATCTATCTTTCTATTTAGTTTCTTCGTCTGTCATTCATTTTATCTCTCTCTTTTTCATCATAATTCATATTTTCTTTTCCATACTGAACTTTTTTCATTCTTTTTATCTTCATCTTCTATCATTTTCTTACTTATCGACTTTCAATGATAAAAGAAAGGGATAGAATATAAAGCGAAAAATAGTTTTGTTACCGTTAAAATTTGTTACTAAATTCTTGTATCGCTATCTCTCTCAACTTTACTCAAATAGCACGCGAAGCAAAATATCCCAGCGTCTGGCAACATCTAAATCTCGCTTACTTCATGGTCGACCTGTAACATGCAAGTCTTATAAGAGTGCTTTTCATATATAACCATTTTTGAGTCTTAAAAACGAACAATAATAAAATAAACAAACGATTTCAAAAGCTAACAACTTTTTTATACTTAACTCCCACTATGTAGTAATTTTTGTAATCAAATCAAAGAAGAAACACCGCTGTGACGTCAAAGACATCTTTGTGAGAATTGCGGTCAACTTTTGGCAGGAACCGAGTCCCCCCTTGAAAAAGCGACGTGTTTCTCTGTCATACAAAAGTATCGACTTGTTTTGAAAAAAAAAAAAAAATAATAATAATAAACAAAAAAATGATTTGCTAACGATGCATCAAGCGCAGTCCCAAAGACAAAACACGTCAAATCATGTGGATAATAAAGTGGGACGCGCGACAATGAACATTTAATTATGCTTCCCTCAACAGGTTATTTCAAAACCATCGCTTGCCCATTTTACGAGGACGGATCCTGCGATAGACCTTATTGTCATTTCAAACATGCTCGCCGAGGTGACTATCTTTCTTTTGACAACTTTAATTAAATGACAGAATTCCGTCGCTTATACCAATTATCAGCACAATTTTCCATCGCGTTTTAGGTTAAGTTTGATGCCTCTTTTGATTGAAATGTTGTCGAAGTTGATTTACTTGACAATCAATTGTGTTACAATAAGTTTACCATTTTTTAAAATTTCTTTTCAATTAACAATGCATATGCTTATTTAATTTATAACAATGATTTTGGAAAATTTGCTTTAGTGTTTTGTAATGATAATAATTTTTAAAGAAAAAAGGAATTTAGAATGTTCATCTTGTTTTATGAATAAAAAAAAAACATGATTTTAATTTATTATTTTAGAATGTAAATTGTGTTTTTTATGTTGTGTAAACATAATTGTAATTGTAAAAACGCTAAAAATTATATAAACATTTTGAGATATTATCTTAAAAATAAACAAATCTATTTATATCAAAAATTGCTGTATATTTATTTTTACTCCAAAATACATAAATAGGAATATCATTGTATAAAAACTGATTAGACAGTTTTATATATTTATAATTTCTTGTTATGTAGCAATTATATTAAATCATAAATTAGTGACAAAAAATATAAATGTATATATATATTTATATTTTTAGGAATTATTTAGATCTAAATAATTCCTTAAACGTATTGTTTTTGTTTAAGTGATTGATAGATAATCCTGTTTAATAGCCAGAAAAATGTATAAAAAATCATTTATATAATTTTATGTGATATCCCTACGATTATGTCCTTTTTAGTATCAATATTTGTATCATTAAAAATAATTTTTATAGCATTTGATTTTATTATGAATATATTATTTTACTTATTATTCCTAATTAAAGAATATTAATGAAGTATTTGAGAGGAAAAAAAAACAAGTTTATGTTGTTATCTTAGATAAATTTTGTATTACAGATATTTTATTATAAATAATAATAAATTAAAGTAATTAATTTTTAAAGTAATTTCTTCTTGACTTTCACTTATTTCTCTATTTAATCCTATTTTTATTTAAGTTGTTTCCTTTTTATTTTCAATATTAATAATTCAAAATAAAATGCAGTTCCTATTACAGAAGAATCAACGAGTACACCTGCGTCAACCTCGACTTCAACAGAATCCAGTCAGATACTACAGAAGAATGCGACAGTTAATGTTCCTTCCACCGTGGCCACGGGGACGGCAGACACTCTGTCGCAGCTGGTTACTGAAGCTGTGAAAAAAGTGTTAGCTGAACAAAAGGTTACAGACAAAGAGGAGATCTCGCAAACCATCGTTTCGAAAGTCGTCGAGGGTCTAAAACCAACATTAGCCGGATCGTTGCAATCTAGTGCAGTACCTTTGGAGACTCCTGTTCCACCATCATTGCCAATCACAAACACGTCATCTTGCACATATAATCCTACACCAATTTCCGAATTAAAAAAACGTCATATATCAATACCTATTTATAATCCAGTTAGAGAAAGCAGAGTTACTGTTAAAAGAAAAGGTAAATCGTATATGAAATATTATTATTAAACAATGTATACATCAAAAATATTAAAAATTATCAAGTAATTATTTCTTAAATCACTGAAATTAATATTTAATGTTTTAATTAAGGTTCTCCAGACGAGCGAACTCGATCGTGGCAATCGATTCTTCTGAAAAATGACGATAACGATGATACTACTTACAAGCCAACGCCTGTATCAGGCGTCAATGATTCTGTCCCAGTACCTGGTTATGTTCCCACGGCAAAATCTACGTCGGCGTCGACCCCGGTTTCATACGACCCAAGTGCCATCGACACATATGTGCCGAAATCAAAGGAAGCATATTATCCAAAGCCAAAAAAACGACGAGAAGAATACGTTCCGAGGAAGGTGAAAAGACCTTTCAACAACGTTGGACTCAACGAGTACGATATGATGGACGAGGTTATTTGTATGAACGCTATGAACCAGGATTCGAATTCGCAAGATTTTATGGACATTGAGCCACGATTTTCTGATGATGATGACGAGAATTTTACTGAGAAAAAAGAATTGATTGAACCAAAAACCCAAGTAGTAGAAGAGGAAGATGAGGAAGAAGACAATAAAAAGATCGAAAAAGAAGAAGAAAGCAAACAAGTTAAAGAAGAAACATCGGAGAAAGATAATGATAAAATTAAGAAAAGTTCCAGTAAAAATCGACATTCTAGTTCGAGTACTGATAGAAAGTCGTCAAAAACGGAAGAACAAGTAAACGGAAATAAACATAAAAGTACTGAGAAAGATCAAAAAGAGTCGAAGAAGAAGGATGACAAGAAGCGCAGTAGTAGTAGCACTAGTAAACACGATGATAAAACGAAACATTCTTCAAAAAGCAGTAGTAGTAGTAGTAAACATTCTTCTTCCAAAGAATCTAGTAAGAAAAAAGACAGCAGTAGGGATAAGGATAAAGATAAAAAGGATAAAGAGAAGAAGGATAGTTCGAAGCATGAGTCGCATAAGAGCAAAAAGTCTTCGAAGTCTTCAGATAAGGAATCGACTTCAGACAAGGATAGACATAAAAAGAAAAGTAGTAGTTCGTCTTCATCGAAAGAAGCTAAGAAGGATGACAAATCGAAGGATAGAAAGAAAAGCTCAGACACAAGTAAACATAGTGATAAATCTAGTAAAAGTTCTAAAAAAGATAAAGACTCGCATAAATCAAGTTCAATTAAAAAGGAAAAGGAAGAAATTGACGAGAAGTTATTTCTATCTGAGAAAGATTTGTTTGACGATTCGGATGTTGATATTGAAGAAGAATGTTACAAAATTTTTCAGGTAATTAACAATTAGATAATTGAGTTAAATAATGAATAATATACAATTGTATTGATTATCTTTCTAAAAAACTGACATGAAATGCTCAATTGTTGACTTTTTTTCTGATTGATCTATTGAATAATTGATCCATTTAAAACGAGGTGTCAAATACAAAACTTTATGTTCATTCTTGGTTAATATGGTTTGACTTTTTCATTAATTTATCAAATCATATGATTGTTATTTATCAAATCGTATATTTATGTATTTCAGGAATATGAAGAATCCGACCAACCAAAACCCACAAAAGTGTCTTGTCCAGGGAAACAAAACGTTGAAGATGTGGACGAGGAAGTTGGTAAAAAGCGAGTGGCACATGCTTCAGCTGAAAGCAGTTTAATTCGAAAACCTGGTCCTAGTCAACCTGTCAAAAAGCAACCTAATCCACAACAAAAATTGTACGAGAGATGGCGAATGATGAAAGAAGCTGCTGCAGAAAAAGCAGCAGCAAAATTACATCCAAAACTTGAAGAAACAAGTCCTTCTGTACCAGATAAAAGTCCACAAAACTCTCGTTTACAGCCACAAAGTAGTTCTCACGACACCACTCATACTTTCAATGGAAATGGCAAAATACGAATAGCGCATGTTCCTTATGCAATGACACTTGCACTTGCAAAAAAGCAACAAGCAGTGGAAAAACTCAAAGAAATTGAATCAAGAACTCCGGCGCAAAATATCAAAAATAAATCCCGAGTTGCTCATATTCCGCAAGTTGTAAGTTGAAATCGATTTATCCATTCTTTAAACTATATTAATTTTATATAGAACAAATTAGAATTATACAAATTATTTGTTTGACACTGAACTAAATATTAATTTATTATTAATTTATAACATAAAAATGCAACAGTTATTTGTTAAATAAATATATTAGTTCAAAGTTAATAAAAGTAATGATAATTACGAATAATATGACGCATTTACAGAGCAACTTCATACAAAAGATCAAATGTACATACAAAATCATTTCAAATAATGATAAATTAAAATTAATATGAATAAGGAAATATCGTAAAAGCGTTATTTGACCGTATTTACATGTATATTTATATTCAAAGTAAACAGTTATGAGTATTTGAACATACAATTGATTATGATTTTAGTTTTAACTGACTCTCATCCTTGTTATGCGATTTTCAAAGTTCCACTTTTAAATTAATTTTAATGTCTTGATAACGTGCCAAACTTTTATATGTGTTGGCGATTCTTTTAACTATATATTATTTATTTATTTATTTAACAGTTTAATTTATTAACTTTGACAATGTGCACTTATGCTCCATTTTATACTACTTACTATACATATTATTATGAGGTAAATCAAATAATTATTATTTAATGCTCATCATTAATTTCATATTATAGTATTTAAATATATTTTTCGTTACTCGGGGAGGGAAAATGCCATTTTCCTCCCTAGGGAGATTTAGGAAAATGACTTTTTTCCCTCCCTCGTAACGAAAAATATAGTACGCAACATGGGAGATGATCGGAAATTCGTTTCCCGAGCGGAGTTTACAAGCCGAGCCGAAGGCGAGGTTTGTAACCGCGAGGGAAAACGAATTCCCGATTTCATCTCCCTTGTTGCGTAATGTACTATTTAATATATTTGTTTGTTGCTGTTTAGTTTCCTAATTAATAAAGTTGATGTTATTATTAAATAATGAATTATTTCAGGTGCCTCAACTTATTCGTCCTGAACCTCTTGAAGCCGCTACGCAAAAGTTTTCCTTAAACGTACGACAACATTACGTGAATATGATGCACGACGTTTGCATTCAAATTTATAACAACGGAGACGATGCCGTGCAACGGGCATTAACCGAAGAGTTTACATGTTATGAACGCTGCAAAGCTTTAAATGTATATAAAAATTCGTGTATGCTAGCAGTACATCGTTTAAAAAAAGAAGTCGAACAAGAAAAGTCCGATTTGTCGTTACCGTTGGTTAACAAAATGGTATCACACGAAGCTGTGTTAGCGGGAAAATCTAAAGGTTCCTGGAGTGTTGTAAGACCTAAGAAAATTGTTACAAACTTCAAAGGTTCGGCACTTTATAATATGCTGTCGAAGTGGATTATGGTCGAACAACAACTTAAAGATAATGGTTATCCTCGACCACACCCGGATGGTCAAAAGGTAAATTATATTTGAAATTTTGAAATTTAAAATGTTTTGAACAACTTTTTTATTAAATGTAATTACTTTCATAGGGACATGCAAAAGTTTACAATATAGATAATCGTAGTCACTCAATCTTATCAAAAATACCAAACGAAAGGACCTGCGCGCGATGTGGTCAAACGTACATGGTTGATAAGAAGGGATTTGCAGTTCGACAACAAAATTGTATATATCACTGGGGCAGGAAATTCTCAATACGTGGAGAAGGTCGTTATAGTTGTTGCCAACAATATGGATCTGCATCTGGATGCGCCGATGCAACAACACACGTTTGGGACTATGTTGACTATGAAAACTTACGGGGTTATGTTAAAACGTTACCGAAAGGTAAATTATACTGGTTTTATTATTTAAAAATGCATTACAGTATTTTATAATGCTTTATGTTGTGATAGTTTAAATGTACTAACTAAGAACGATTTAATTATGTACAGATCTTCCGGATGATGAACAGGGTGTTTACTCTCTTGATTGCGAAATGTGCTATACAACGCAAGGACTTGAATTAACAAGGGTCACAGTTATTAATGAAGACTGCCAAGTTGTTTACGAAACTTTAGTAAAACCTGAAAATCAGATTATTGATTACAACACTAGGTATTTACAGTTTTTGCTTAATTAATTTAACTGGTTGATGATCGCAGGAATTGTTTACACATAATTCTGTATACACTTTGCGACGTTCGATCATCAAAGGGTTAAAGTTTATAATGTTAAAAGCAATATCATTTAAAGAATTAGATATATTGTTGATATTATACTATCTATTACATTCTTATTTATGAGTATATTAATTATATTTAACTATTTTATCATTCAAACAGATTTTCCGGAATTACTGAAGAAATTATGCGTAACGTTACAACAACTATTCTGGATGTCCAAGCAACTTTATTAACAATGTTTTCTTCGAAAACAATTTTAGTGGGACACAGTTTAGAAAGTGACTTCAAGGCATTGAAATTAATCCACGACACAGTCGTTGATACAAGTGTCATGTTTCCTCACAGAAACGGTCATCCGCATAAAAGAGCATTGAAAAATCTTTGCTCCGAGTACCTTCGGAAAATCATACAAAATGATGGCAAGTATTTTTGAAATTAGTTTACTTCTTCGTTAATCTTTTACATACTCTGATTGAAATTAAAAGCAAAACGATTAATTCGTCGGTAAGGACCGACGAATTAAACAATGATTTCTTATAGTTGGCGGTCACGACAGTAACGAAGATGCCGTTGCGTGTATGGAGTTGGTTCTGTGGAAGGTAAAAGAAGAGGCAAAACTACAATAAACAATTTCGAATGTTGTTAATATTAAATTTTAGACTTTCTTGTTTGCGTACGATAACAATGTTTGAGAGCCAACAAGGAAAAACATGTAATTTTCGTTACTTGCTGTTATTGGCACAAACATTTTGTGCCTGTCATCTACTAACGCATAAAAAATATAAGTAGATGCTCTCTGTATAAAACTGTATAATATACACTTGTAATAGACTATACCTAAGGATATAACATATAATATTTTCATAGCAAAACTTACACACTTTTCATTTTTCTCATTTATTTAATTTAATATTGAACTTATGCTTATATATTTAATTATGTTTGATTTAATATTTATCTAATCTTGCAAATGCAGATTCAGATTTCCTTTTCTTAATTCAATTGACTTGTTATTATTTTTATTTTATAGTTCGGACATAATTATTAATAAATATATTAACTTAAGTTTATATATTAAATCTTGAGTTACAATGAATTGACAGTTTTCTAAAATATCTTTAACAAAAATGTGTTATCTTCTACGAAAAGCTTTATTTTTGGACTAAGATATTTTAAAATATGCAGAGTAACTCTAGAATTAATATATGTTCTTAAGCTTTAATAATAATGCAAAATTAAATCAAATTTTGGGAAACACTTGTTTATATCAATATCTGTAAGTCAATATTAAATGTATCGTCGGCATACTTTGTTTTTTATATTAATACTTTAATGAAAAGATAGTATATCGGCAATATACTTATATTAAATATTAAATGTAAAAATGTGCTCATGTTGATGTCTAAAATTACATACAAAATTATACCTTTTAATTTAGTTATTTTAAACAATAAAAAACAAACAACAAATTTTTAGCAGTGACGAGAAATTTGAAAGCAAAAAAAATGAGAAATTAAACTATTTAAATTAAATTGTGAATTTGTACATCTATTTTATATTATTCATATGTTCAACTGCAATTAATCAGTTGATAATTTCATGCTTAATCATCTTTGCAACTCAATTTAATATTATTTAATTTTCCCTTGTATTTTTATATCGTGATAATTATATTTATGATGGCATAGCAAGTGAAAAAAATATACATTAATATTTCAGTGACAAAGCGATTAACATTTGCTATTTTTTGTAAATATATATTTCGTTATTTAAAAATCGAGTTTTTTTCTTTATACACCATGTTTAATCATCAAAATTATAAAGTAATTAATTTATATTGACAAATGTTATAATTAAAAAATATAAATTAATAAAATTATACAAACATTTTTATTTTAGTTTATTTTTTTAAATTGTGGACATATTTTATAATAAACATTTAAAGAATTTTATTTGATGGAAATTGTTTTTTATTTCAAAATAAGAGTATTAAAGATATATGTTGAAATCAAATTCAACTAGAATACAGCGTTTAAGTAAATTGGTACACATATTGTTTTAAGTAATTATTTTATCCTTCGACGAGTTTGGCCAGTTCTCCACTTCCAAACTTCTTCTTCGTATCCATTCCACCGCCAAGGAATTTTTCATGGATAAATACTTGAGGAACTGTGCGAATTCCAGTGATTTCTTCAAGAATATCCTGAATCTCATCTGTATCGTCCCTTTTATCAAGTTCGATGGCTGTGTATTTGCAATTTAATTTATCGAAACACTGTAAGGAACAGTGCAAACATTATTGAACGGCAAAGACTGCTTATCTCGTTTATTTATAATTTACAATGATATGACAAATAAAAGTTATAGTCATGCACTTATTTGATCAATGATATATTATAAATTCAAAATACCTCCTTGGCCATTTTGCAGAAAGGACAACCACTCTTTGAAAAAATAACCACTTTGTCGGATTTAATCGACTTATTCACAAAGTCTTTCTTTTCAGCTGACATTTTCAAGTTATCTATAAATAAATTGTTTTGTATTAAATATCACAATGTATTGAATAATCATGAATTATTATATTACAACAATAAATCGTGTAAAGTTACTGAGTAATTCTATAATCATATACAGGGTACCGTTACAAAAATTCAATTTTACTATAAAAAATGTATTATAAAATAAAACAATTATTACTTAAAATTTTATTATATTATAAAATAAAACAAATTTCATTATTATAGCATATAATTGTGATATGAAATGAATTATTAAGATATGTAGTACATAATTAACATATTACGAGATTATGTGAAATGCTTTTTATCACATGAAGTCATTTTCTTATTTGTTAATTTGATTCAATATTACATGAAATAAAATGTCAAACATTGCTAGCAATTGATACCTTTGCATAGTGTCGGTTTGAATAATTTATCAAGATTTTTCAATTGATTGGCTAAATATTTAAACATACTAATATTGTACAAATTCCAGTGACAATCAATGTCATTTGTGACTAATCCATGCAACTCCGTCTTCTATTTTATATCACGTGCTATTTGCTCTGTTTAACACAATTCACTTTATTCGCACCAATCATTACAAAAGATACATCGATTTTTGGAGCAAAAACTAAGAATTAATGTAAAGCATGTAAAACATTTAAATATAATTGTTTATTTACTTTATTGTATTACTTTGAAATAAAAAATAATTATCAATTAAACAAATTTAAGATAATTACTTTGGTTATAGACAAATGAAATGATTTGTTAAATATAAAAATATTTGCGAACAAGATCTTGTATTTTTAATATCAAATAAAATAATTGTAAATATGAAAATGTTATTATGTAAATTAAGTTACTCACATAGTAGATATGGTAATATATAAACTTATAAACACAAGTGATTGTTGATAAATGCCGTAAAGATTAGCTTCGTACGAGTATTTATATGATTGCTAAAGAATACGATCGATGAGATTGTTTTTCTTTCTCTTTTCAACGTGTAGATTGAATAAGGATAGCATTTAATGAATTTAAAATTTAAAGTGAATTTAAAAGTGAAAGAAAAATCATGAGTAATATAAAATAAACATTTCCAATAAATAAAAATAATAATAATACAAAAAATAATAATAAAAGCATTTTTTATTGTTAATTATTATTAGTAATTAACATTATATTGTTAAAATTTGATTATAAAAAATATTCAATTTTGATTAAGATCAATAAAATAAACAAAAACAAACAAGAAATCTGTCAAAATTAGACAATTTATTTTTGTTCATCAAGAAATGGCAGAATGATCGGTTGATAAAACAGCATAACTACATTTTCACTTTCATTTCGTAAGATCGCGCTAGCTGTGAAAATTTGGTACGTCATTGGTCGCGAGGAATGTGATTTCCGAATGTCTCCACGAGTACACACGGGCTCATTTTTGTGTGCAAAATTCGCATACGGTAGCGTGAACCCTGACGCACCGGGTGATCGCACCGACAACAATTGTCATTCGGTGAATGCGACGAAGCAAGTTGCAGTGACAAACTGATTGCACGGTGACGTGACGTGACAACATGATGTAAGTGCGCGGAAAAAGCTCGTCTGACAAAACACAGGTGCTCCGATATTAGAAGTGTCGAGCGAAATCACAAAAAATGGCAAAAACGAGCTATCCGGGTGGCGGTCTTTACATCGTCGAGAACGATGTGAGTCTGCTGCTCACAACCATGCGACGAGGCGTCCGATGGAATTCACACTCGCATCAGGTTTGTTGAGTCAAATTACCAATCCGTTTTGTTTTCGTTCGTGTCTTGTCACTTTTTGACACATAAGCAGACACGATGCATTTGCAATGAAATGAATGTCAACGTAGTACTTTGAAGTTGTAAAGGAATTTTCATTGTAACAAAATATCGGGTTTTATTATAAAATCGTATTTCTAAAAATACTTTGACAATTGTATTGCGATGACATATTTACAGTTAGATAATGTAGAAAAGATGTTAAATATTGACATAGAATTTTATGGATCTTATAAAGATTTGAATAATCTAGCAATATCAAGCATATCAATTTTACTTTAAATTCTATTTCAATAGAGCGTATTTATAAAATAAATTTGTTAATGAGACTTTAATTGCTTGTGGATAATATTTTTAAATTCAATGTAATATAATTAGTATCTCAATCAGTGATCAATTAAATTAACTGTTTATTTGTACATACATTTTTACTGAATAAAATGTTTTATTTTAGGAAGAAGAGCAAGATGCATTAATAAAAGGATTGTCGTCCCTGAAGAAAATTTTAAACAGTCGAGAAGATTTGTCGCAATTGGAGCCATTTTTGTATTTGGCACCATTTCTGGAGATCATTCGATCGGAAACAACTGGATCAGTAACTAGTCTTGCTTTATCAGCTATCAACAAAATTATATCTTATGGTATCATAGGTTGGTGTTTACATTACGTTGCACTTATAGATTTGCATATATTAATATCTACTTTCAGTCGAATTAACGTTCCAATATGATTTGCATTACAGATCCCGAACATCCCACGATTGCCCACTGCATGCAGGCAGTTGCGGACGCCGTTACGCATACCAGATTTATCGGCTCCGATGTTTCTGCAGATGCTGTTGTCTTTATAAAAGTGCTGCAAGTTTTGCGTACTCTCGTTTTGTCATCCCTTAGCGATCATCTTACAAACGAAAGAATGTGTGAAATTCTACTTAGCTGTTTTAGGATTTGCTTCGATCGGCATAGTGGTAATTTCAGTTATCATACATAGAAGTATATGTTAAGTCATTTATAATCATTTATGATTATTCTTATTAGTGATAATGTCTGAATAATGATGTAACAGTTGATGTTTACCAATAATAATCAATGCATCATAATCATAAATATCATACGTATATAAAAGGAAAAGAAATAAAAAGTAACTTCAATCTCTGTTATTTTTCAGAATTAATAAGGAAAACTGCAGAACACTGTTTAAGAGATATAGTTCAGCATTTGTTTATGAAATTGCCGTACTTTGTAGATGACAGTAAAAGTAATTTGAATATGAAAGTAAGAATCTTATTCTATAAAATTACTTTTACAGAAACAATCACAAATGCATGTAATACGTAATATATTTTTATTTTCTCCTTTATAGAAAATGAGAACCAGTAGTATAGATAACACTCGAAGTAAGAATCGCAAAAATAAAAATCATTCCAAACCTAAGAAAACTAATCAAGAAGAAGTAAGTATGGAAGAAGATGATTCTGGTCTTGTCAGTCCCGTGGATACGCCAAAAACCAGTCATTTGGCAACCACACCTACTGCATCGGGAGGTAATATTGTTGATATGCAGGATTCTTTGGATCAAAGCGAGAAACTTGACGAAGAGAAAAATATCAACAAACCGAATAGTGCCAATACATTAGAAGATGAAAAAAGTCCGACATTAGAAGATAATAGTACACATGTTTCCGGTTCAGAAGAAAATCATTTGGATAAACAAAATGCAGATGAAGGCAATACTAATTCTGATCATCAAAATTCAGAAATTGTTACCGATCAAGGTGGATATATATGATATGTATTTAAGTTTATTTAATATTACATTTTTTATTTTATAGTTTGTAACATTAATGACTGATTTTAGATAATTTACTAACAGAAAATGAGAAGGATAGCAAAAGTGCAATTCAATCTCCAGTTGGCAGTATTGAAGACTTATCTGTAAGTGAATCAATCAATATGGATTCATCGAAAGGTTCAAAAAATAAAACCGATGATCAGTGTGAAGAATATGTAAATGCGCAAGGTGTGAGATTCACACCTCTTCAACAACAAAATCCTTATGGCGCTTCGTGTATTCGCGAACTCTTTAGCTTCTTAATATCGCTATGTAATCCTTTGGATAAAACTAACACAGAAATTATTATGCATTTGGGACTAAGTTTATTGCAAGTGGCATTGGAAATTTCCGCCGATGCCATATCTAATTTCTCGTCTCTTCTTGCTCTTATGAAAGATGATCTTTGTAGAATTTTAATTTTGGTAAATATTATTTTTTATTCCATATATCGCATTAAGAATGTTGTTAATTTTACCAAATAATTCTCATTATTCATATTTAATTTAGTTACTTGGAACGGAAAGGTTGTCAATATTAGCAACCAATTTGCAAGTTTCATTTTTAATTTTTGAATCCCAAAGAGAACATTTGAAGTTTCAAATGGAACATTATATAACTAAATTAATGGACATAGTCAATCTTGATTCTACTAAAATTATGTACGAACAACGTGAACTTGCTTTGGGTAAGATTTTATTATTGTACTTTAATTTGATATAAAATTTATATTTAATTATTAATTTTATTAATATACAAACATTTATTTTACAGAGGCTCTTGTTAGGTTGTGGAGAATTCCAGGATTACCTGCAGAATTATATATCAATTACGATTGTGGGTTGTATTCATCTAATTTATATGAAGAATTAATGAAACTATTATCAGAAGTAAGCATGAAGTTAAAACCTTATTCATACATTAATATCTTGTGAAAAATGATTAAAATACATATTTATTTCAATAGACAATACAAAACGAATCAGTGGTATTTGGAAGTATGTACAGTTTACAATTCATATCTCTTGATGCACTGTTTTTCTTTCTTTCTGAAATGGAAAAACGAAGTAGCGGCAAAAGTGAACTTTGTATATCCTCTCGTCATACTTGTTCACAATCTTTACCTACGCGAGAAGATTTACTCGCAATTAAAGCAAATAAACAGGTAAATACTTTTTAAATGTTAATGCAGATACAGGTAAAAATATTAGATATATTTTATTAATATAAATAAATATCTTACAGTTGCTAGCAATTGGAACAGAAAAGTTTAACGAAAATTCACGAGAAGGAATTGCCAAACTCGTAGAACATGGAATGCTTAGTGATGGAGCTGGTAATCCGGATCCTGAAAAAATTGCTGTATTTTTACGGGAAAATCCAGGTCTGGATAAGAAAGCAATTGGCGAATATCTTAGCAAAAAGCATAGTACACAAATATTGAAACACTTTGTGGAAAATTTTGATTTGAAAAATATGAGAATCGATCAAGCATTGCGCATGTACTTGGAAACCTTTAGACTACCTGGAGAATCACCACTTATTTCTCTGTTACTTGAAAAGTTTGCTAATCATTGGCATGTATGTATTATATTTCATAGAATGATGACATTTATGATATCATGTTTTTGTATTTTATTCATAAGCAAGAAAATGGAAAGAAAAATTAACATACAGCATGGCAATTAATTGGATTAATTTTACATTATAGAATAGCAATGGTAAACCATTCAACTCGGCAGATGCGGCATTTACATTAGCATATGCAGTGATAATGTTAAATGTTGATCAACATAATCACAATGTGAAACGACAAAACGTTCCGATGACTCTTGAAGACTTTAAAAAGAACTTGAAAAAAGTTGACAAGGGGGAAGATTTGGATCAGGATATGTTAGATGAAATTTACACATCAATAAAGTTAGTATATCACATTCTTTGTATTAATAAATTCATTTTTGCACATGTATGTGTAAATATTTAAATCAAATGTAATTTAATTATCAGGAACGAAGAAATTATAATGCCTGCTGAGCAAACTGGCCTCGTCAAAGAAAATTACTTATGGAAAGTTTTACTACGACGTGGAATGAGTGCAGAAGGTGTTTACTTAAAAGTTGGAAATTCCAGTAAATTTACTGATCGTGATCTCGCCGAGAGGGCCTGGCCTCAGATTATTAGTGCACTTTGTCGCGCCTACGACAAAGCTCCCGATCGAGTATTACAACAAAAAGTTGCACAAGCATTTGTTAACTGTGCAGCAATTAGTGATCATTACAATATGACCAGCGACTTGGATACCCTCATTGTTTCGCTATGTAAATTTACTGGATTGGCCGTGGGTGGCGATCCAGATCAAGTGGCGGTCCAGTTGGGTGAAAGTAGCCGACGACAATTGGCAGTTCATACACTGTTTAAAATAGTACAAATGCATGGCCACACAATTCGTGCATCATGGAAGAATATCGTCGACTGTCTTCGAATGCTGTTCAAAGCTAGATTATTGCCAAAGAGTATAACGGAAGGCGAGGACTTTCTCGATCCATCGGGCAAAGTGTCTCTGTTACGTCCGCCAACAACACCGAAGAATCCAACTGCCGATCAGGGTATCATGTTGAGTTTTTTCTCGTATATCACCGATTCGGCACGTTTGCCTTCGCAGCAAGAAGAGATTGCTAGAAAAAAGGCCGAGAAGTGTGTTTCTCACTGTTGTTTGAAGCAAATCATTGAAGAGAGTAAATTTTTACTTGTAAGTATTTCTAAATTAGTCGATTGACAATATATTTGAATTACACAAAGATTACACAATTTTTTTTTCTCTTACAGTCGGATTCATTACAATCTCTAGTTGGCGCTCTGGTATCTGTAAGTCCTCGCGATGAGGATGTATCCGTCTTCCTATTGGAAATACTCTTGAGAGTAACAATTGAAAATCGTGACCGAGTAGCGTGCATTTGGCCCGTCGTGCAGGCTCGTTTGGACGGTCTCTTAACAACAGCAGCTCGTGAGAATCAGCCTTATCTCTTGGAACGTGCAAGCATTGGCATGCTTCGACTTGCCATTCGTTTACTCCGAAGCGAAGAATTTGCCTGTACCGTTCTTCCGCCATTGATTCCTCTCACTTATTTACCATCAATCACAAACGCGCCTCTTTGTCGGCAAATTGCTTACGGATTATTTGAATTATTAAAAACTGGCGCAGCAAATATCCACAGCACTGAAGACTGGCAAGTGGTGTTCAATTTACTTGAGTGTGCAGGCGCCGGCGCAGTCTGTCCAAAGCCCTCATCAAATGTTCCCGACGAGACAAAACTTGCACGCAATTCAATTTTGGAGCAAAATCCTGTGCCCGAGTGGGTTCTCGTGTCTCCAACCGGAACCGAGGCACCCCTGCCGGTGGCTGCGGATGTGATAGTTCTTGATCGAGACTTGAAAATGCACGATCCCGCAGCACTGGTTAAGTGTTGCGAGAGTTTAACTTTCTTGGTTCGAGATGTTGCTCATGTTACGCCATTTAATTTCGAGCTATGTGTGCGTTGTGTACGCACATTTGCCGAGGCAGTTTTACAGACCACGAGAAAGAGACTTCGAGTGCAGGGTAATGTCGACGATATGCCAGCTTATCAGAAGAGTCCTATACAGCTGTTAGATTTAATGCATACACTGCACACAAGAACTGCGCAAGTGTTCAAATGGTGGGCGGACGAAGGCAATGCCGTTGAGAATGTGTCACTTTGGGTGTTGGCATGGAAGCCATTATTGCAAGGTATTGCGAGATTGTGCTGTGATTCTAGAAGACCTGTTAGATCGGCTGCTATTACTTATCTACAAAGCACATTACTCGCGCATGATCTGGCACAGCTTACTGCTGTTGAATGGTCGCAGTGTTTGGAACAGGTACAGTTTTATTGATATATTTGTTTGTTTCTTCAAAATGACAAAATAATTTGTTTTTATATTAATTACAGAAATTATATTATAAATATTATTTAATATTTTAGGTTCTCTTCCCTCTTTTGGCGCAACTTTTGGGTCCAATCTCAGCCAACGATCCCATTGGTGTTGAAGAAACGAGAGTTCGAGCAGCCATGCTCCTTTCTAAGGTCTTCCTGCATCATCTAAATCCTTTACTCACACTCTCCGAGTTTCTTCCACTCTGGCTAACGGTTTTGGACCTTCTTCGAGCTTACATGCACGCAGATAACAGCGAATTACTGTTTGAGGCAATTCCTGAATCGCTCAAAAATATGCTTCTAGTTATGGCATCTGCTGGTGTTCTTGCACCAGATTCTAATCTTTGGGCACCAACTTGGCGTACAATTGATGTATTTTTGCCCACTCTCAAATCAGAGCTTTTCCCTGAACCAACACCAAATGTCAATCCACCGCCTATTAGTTTAGTAGATCAAGAAGAACCCGAATCAACAGTGCACGTTGCGCCACAACAGCCAGAAATTGCTATGACCAAATCAGAAGAAGAAACTAATCAGAATAATAGTCCAATTCAAACTGAAATACCAAATATTGAAAATCAAATGTCTGCTTCTGATGTAACATCTGGTGGTGATGATTTGACACAGTCACATTTGGAATCTGTTATGGTACAAGAAGAAGTTGAGAAAGTACAACTGCAACAGCAACAACAACAAGCGTCTTCGACAGTTGTCATTCAGAATGAAACAGCAGTTTATAGAGAAGAAACAGAGAAAGCCAAGTTTCGGGAGATAAACCAGTGGCAAAATTCTCAACAGCAGCAGTATTCACATATGCAGAGTCAGGAAACGCCGATTCTTGGCGTAGCAAGCATAATTCGAGCAAACTCCGAGGTCAGAGCAAATGACAATCGCTTTTTACCACAAACGTGCAATATTCAGAACGTGTAAATTGTCATTTACTTAAAAAATGGACGTTATACTTTATTTCACAATGTTTCATGTAAAATAACGCGCCGAAGGCAAGTTTTCATCAAGTGTTTGTATATTTTGCGTGCTCAATAAAACGAGATGACAGTGAATTAATGAAACTGAAATGTAAATATTCAAAACTTATTGCGTATAAAAAGACAAATAAATGATCATCATTTTTTTAAATATTATTTTGTAATATTCTTTTTCTTTCATTGTACAATTACTGTGTTTTATGTAATTATTTTTATTTGTAAAGCAAAAAAACATGATTCCGCTATTAAATGAATTTTGTTATTAAAATGTAGATTAATCATATTGTTTTTTTTATTTATTAAACTCAATTCGGATGTTAAATAAATAACAAAAGGATTATTTTAACACTTTTATTATTACAGTTTTCAGATTACGACATTTAAAACAAAATAAAAATGTTATATTAATTATTATTTCAATTTTTGCAGATTTCAGATCCTTCTACAACAACAATGTTCAATTCCGCGGTTTACTTTAATGAGGATCCTACAGCAGACCGATTATTTGTTGTTACTAATCCTTGACCACTGTATATTCGTTATGTATATTAACTTGTTTATTGTTTTTTTTTAATTAAATGTAGAAAATATGTATTGAGTGATTATTTTACAAACAAATTTTACGGGTATGATTCAATGAATGATTATCATGTGGCACGATAATATTTGGCTTGTACATTTGGCACAGTGTTACAGATATTTCAAATATTTAAATGATAATATATATAATTCATGAATTCTTGAACTTTGATAATTTATTCCATCAATTTAATGAATAAATACTTTTATAGAAATAAAGTATATATTATCCTGTAAAAGAGTTATTCGTTATTTTAGAATTACCTTTCTGGCCACTTCCCACGACAAAAGTAACAATTAATTTTAGGTATTGAAATATTATTTCATTATTGTATCTAAAAATAAATAATTGGTAAAATAGAAAATTAAAACTAATAATTGAAATAATAAATGGTTAAATGAGTTTTTTCTATTCTATTAAATAACTAAAATGAAATATAAAGAGAAGTTTGGTATTAAATCGTTCAAATTCAACA
Organism: Gryon sp. ZL-2020; assembly: GCA_022817425.1. Taxonomy (NCBI): domain Eukaryota; kingdom Metazoa; phylum Arthropoda; class Insecta; order Hymenoptera; family Scelionidae; genus Gryon; species Gryon sp. ZL-2020. The sequence goes on along the minus strand of JABFPJ010001518.1, from coordinate 1,341 downwards.
ACATGAGATATATTTTATTTTTTATTGAGAAAAAATCGATTTAACGAAGCACCGTTGAATTTCATGACTATTTTTACAGCTCGGACTTCATGTAAAACATTCGATATTTGTTCTTTTTCGCAACGATTTTCGTGATGGACGCTAACACAAAATGATGAATTAATTAATTCGTTGCCTTACTCTCCTATCCAACAAATAAAAATGGATAAAGATTCGTAAAAAGGATCAAACTTGTACATATATACTTGAATCTATGAAAATATTTTTATCTATATTTCATTTATTTATAGTTTTAAAATATTACCATTTTCGTTTATTGGATATGATGGAAATTATTGACGTTACTTTTCTGCAAATAATATTTTATATTTCTCAACGTCGTTTTTGCATTAATTAAATTAAACTCAAAAGTAGCAGTAAAGTAAATTGAGAAACCAGTATTTCGATGCAAAATTATATACGTACATATATTGTTTGTATATTGTATTCATATTAGTGATAAATATCCATTAAATATACATATTTTATACACAAAATATTCAGGGTGATAAAAAACAAAGATCTCAAAATGAAAATGTGAAAAAAAAGTTTTGTTCTTAATAATTTTGACAATCATTATTACGTTTTACGGCGTTTATTTTTTATCTCCCTGTATATATATCTATATATTTTATACTATATTTTAATGTTGAAATGAGATTTAAATAAAAATAACATGTATAATTATATTTAAACATTCTACATTATTATAAATATATCATTATAAGCATTTTGTTTAAGTATAAGAACAATATCTGTTGTTTTTTTAAAGATATTATTTAACAATTATGTTTATTATGTAAAACAAAATGTTTATAAATATATTATTTCAGCAACAGAAATGTGTAAAAAATATTTTTTTTACAAGTATTCAACTACCATAGATGATCAGCATTTAACAAGTTAACAATTACATACTCAGCAAACGAAAATCAATTTGGAGTTCGATATTGAAATTGTAAATTGGACAAAAACACAATTTGAACGTAAACGACCAAAAGCGCACATTTCATTAAAATGAGCGGACAAAAACGCGCACAACAATAGCCCAAAAGCGCACATTTTCACAGGTCAAAAGCGCACAAACATTTTCTAATTTAAATTTAATTTTCTAATTTCATTTATATCTTAGGCAATTATATTGAACCAGGTTGCAAATTTCCGCCCAACTTATGGGTTGAAGAATTCAACAAATTTCCCGGAACAATGAACCAAGCCGAAATTTTTTATCGGCACTTCAAAAGCATCTTTTACACTTCGATACCTAGCGTACATTTAGAACGTTCTACGTTGATTGATGTG